>VZTY01005877.1:0-18651 GCA_013400935.1 Turnix velox
ACATTTAACATTTATATACATTACAGGGGGAAAAATATGCAGAATAGTTTGAGTAGTCATAGGTTAGATAGATTGGCATAAAGAGAAAACTTGCTTTTCACATCTCATTCAAAGATAGGGAAATTAACAATGTCAAATCTAGATGAATGTAGATGAATACATGGGCCATTATGTAAACAGAGATGCATGCGTGGAAGCAGTCAAATTTAACCTAATGAATCCTCTTTAGATTCTGTACAGTTTTAGCCAGCTCATAGCCATATATCCTGAATTGGAAAAATTATAATTACAAGCAAACAGTGTTTGTAATGACTGCTACAGCTACTCTTGAGCTTCAGACTGCTGGGTGTTGTAAAAATTTTAATTTTTTTTTTGCCTGCATTTTCTTAGGGATCCATCCACAAAAGCACGGGAGTTCCAAAGGGATGGTTAAAGCAGATGTTGCTCCATAATTTTGTCACTGTAAGGATCTGATTTAACAATGACTATACTCCTTGTAAGTACATTCCCATTGTTTTGATGAGTAAAAATCTAACTGGAATAGCATAGACTTATTAAGTGCAGTCCGTTGTACGTTAAGGTGATCTTCCATGTAAGATACTAATTGAAAAATGTAATAGAATTTGATAGAAATTGTGGGCTGATGTCTTCTTTCTTGGTAAAAATCTATTTTCAAAAGCAGGGAAAAGCAAGGATTAAGCAAGAAAGACATCTTAAAAGATGGATTGTATTGATACCTCAAACAGAATGATAGAATCATAAAATCATTTAGGTTAGAAAAGAACTTTGAAAAGAGCCAGCAAGCCAAATCAGCTAGCACTGCCAAGTCCACCACTACACCTCATCCCTAAGCACCACATCTAAACATCATTTGAATAAATACAGGGATGGTGACTTAACCACGTTCCTGGGCAGCCTCTTCAAATTTCAGCAAATAACTTTTTCTTACACCCAGTCTAAACCTACCCTGAAGCAACTTGAAAATCTTTTCCTCTTGTTCTATCACTTGTTACTTGGGAGAAGAAATCTTGGGGGAAGAGAGAAATAAGGTCTCCCCTCAGTCTGCTTTTTCCCAGGCTAAACAATTTCACTTCTTCCAGCCATTTTTCATAAGGCTTGTGCTCTAGACCCTTCACTAGCTTTGATTCACTTTATAAGTCTAAGAGAAGTAGATNCATAATTTTGTCACTGTAAGGATCTGATTTAACAATGACTATACTCCTTGTAAGTACATTCCCATTGTTTTGATGAGTAAAAATCTAACTGGAATAGCATAGACTTATTAAGTGCAGTCCGTTGTACGTTAAGGTGATCTTCCATGTAAGATACTAATTGAAAAATGTAATAGAATTTGATAGAAATTGTGGGCTGATGTCTTCTTTCTTGGTAAAAATCTATTTTCAAAAGCAGGGAAAAGCAAGGATTAAGCAAGAAAGACATCTTAAAAGATGGATTGTATTGATACCTCAAACAGAATGATAGAATCATAAAATCATTTAGGTTAGAAAAGAACTTTGAAAAGAGCCAGCAAGCCAAATCAGCTAGCACTGCCAAGTCCACCACTACACCTCATCCCTAAGCACCACATCTAAACATCATTTGAATAAATACAGGGATGGTGACTTAACCACGTTCCTGGGCAGCCTCTTCAAATTTCAGCAAATAACTTTTTCTTACACCCAGTCTAAACCTACCCTGAAGCAACTTGAAAATCTTTTCCTCTTGTTCTATCACTTGTTACTTGGGAGAAGAAATCTTGGGGGAAGAGAGAAATAAGGTCTCCCCTCAGTCTGCTTTTTCCCAGGCTAAACAATTTCACTTCTTCCAGCCATTTTTCATAAGGCTTGTGCTCTAGACNAACATGCAAAACCAGGGGTAAATATGGATTCCCATCCTCACCACATTTAACATTTATATACATTATAGGGGGAAAAATATGCAGAAAGGGGCCCAAAGCTGGACACATTACTCAAGGTGAGGTCTTGAGTACAGTAGGACAGAAGGACATGATAATGTAACCATATAGGCATTAGAAATTGAGATGCCAAAGTTTGATCGATTTATTAGTAATTTTATTTTTATTCACAGAAGGGAAAAATATCTAGTATGTACTAGACAGAAAAAGCCTTCCTCATCTTACTAGACTAATTATCCATTGGGAAAAGATTCCCAATTTGTGTATATGAAACTGGATTTCCTAACAAAGTTATGGATTTAACATGACACTGACTTACTTCAGGATTAGTTTGAGACTGGGAATTAATGAAGTGCTTATAATAAGAAATTGGTATATTTGTTCATTTTTAAAGACATCTTTTTGTCACTGAGAATTTACCTAATACTCTGTATTATTAACCTTTCAAATGAGCTCAAAACATTTCAGCTACCATGGACTTTCTTTTCAAACCAAACATCAGCTGCTGAGAGTACATGCATTCTACTTTCTTTGAATGATAAGGTCCTCCTAGACTAAGAGTTCTACTGGAAAATGAAGGAAAATAAAACAAAGTTGGGTCAATGGGAAAACAGAAACACAGAGAGTGTACTCAAAGAGCTTTCCTCCTTTTTAGAAAGGAGAAGTTTTAAAAGCAAAGTAAAACTGGAAAATATGAAAGCTTCATGGGAAGTCTGCTTTACTGAATACAGCAAAATTCACAAAATGGTGAGCTCATTGTAAGTCTAAAGTATTGTTATGTTGATTTTTTTGACAACATAACCCAGCAGCATGATGTTTCCTGCTTTCCTCTTGGGAACTACACGTGGATTTTCATTTGTCTGGTTCTCTGGCTTTTTCAAACTAATCTTTAACATCACAGGGAGAATTTACTTCAGTTCTCAGAGTTGGCTGTGTTGTTCACAGCCAAGCAGGATTCACTGTATGATTTAATAGAGTCTCTGTTTAGGTAGGGATAGCAAATCACTGTATCAGGCATATTTTAAAATATAAGTTGTGAATTTTTTGCATCTATGAATCGATGCACGCATTGATGTACAATTAAAAATGCACTGGTACTTACTTGCATTAGGTTCCAAGGACTACCTTGGTCTCAGAAGCTACTTGAGAGCAAGATATTTCCCAGAAAAGGTAAGGATTATTGAATTTTAATATAGCCTTAAAAGAAATAATCCCTCAGATGATCTTTATAACGTCATTTTAAAAATAAAAGAATATGTTCCTTTGTGCTGGAAACAGCTGGCTTCAGCATATAGTGTATAATTTTAAATGGTAAAGTCCTTTTACTAGCTCTTGTATTTAGAGGTATAATTTGAATACCCAGGAAATCAATATCTGCTCTGCTACACGATTACAATCAAATAATTGAAATATCAGAAGGATAGTGAGCCACTGAATCTTTGTACTGAGCAAATAAGACATTTTAATGACAATGCTTTGCAGTTCTTAATGTAATTGTGTGCAACTTTTGAAAGTACTGTTTTCAGCACTCTGCAAAGAACATAGGAGTGTAAAAACAAGCACCTGACAAGATCAGCAGCAGTTTTGTTTCATCTCTTTTTAAACAGAACTCCTCATTGCTATCTACAGTACTGTTGCAGACAAGGCACAGAAACTCCATTCTGGGAAGAATCTTATGCAAATCCAAGCCAAAGTGACAAGATTGATTTTGGACAAATCTGAAAGCTGGAAACAAGCTGTTACTTCTGGCAAGCTAGAAGCAGTTCTTTATGAACCTTGGTTCCTCTGAAAAAAGAATTAAAAGAAAGGATCTGTATAGGGGAAATAATTCATGTTTTCATTTGTAAAGAAAAAAGGATTCTCCCTTATGATATAAAATCAGGAGAATCTGTAGGTGAAGAACAAGTCAAGGTTAATATAAATTATGTATCTGCTACAGAGTTGCAAGGCAGAGCAAAGAAAGAAAACAGGCTTTTTTATCAAAGAATGACTGCAACATTATTTCAAAGGTATTCACTGTGATTGTAGGATAATAGTTTTAAAACTGGAGTAAGCATGAAGGTTGAGAAGCTTATTTAATGAATCCCTAGCCTTTCATCCCTAGCAGTATAATTTAAATCTATCTTTCAGTCATAAGTAAAATGAGCAGCCTCATCTTTGTCCCTCATGGACAGTAATATTCATTATATAACTACTGCATGTAATTTAACACGACTTAGTACAACCAACAGCCATTTTGTGAGTAGAACACCAAGCTTCAGCTGTCATAAAGGCTGAAATCTTTCTCTGTTTTTTTCAGGAGTGAAACTTACTAAAGCAAGCTTTTGATTGATTTTACTCAAGAGTCTGTAATAATCCCCACTTTTTTACACAGCAACCATCATTCCACATGTGATTTCTTATCTGCAACTTCTAATCTGAAAAATTGCTCGTTTCTGTTATTAATTTCAATAGTACAATATGTCAATTCATGTTCATAACATACAGGGATAAATCTGAGACTAATTGTAGATCTCAATCTAATATTGTATTTTCAATACACTATATAATAGATTGAATTTTGTCTGTGGCCTTCCAATGAGAATAACCCTACAGACACTGATGTTTAGAGACCCCATAGTCAAATTGATCAGATTTGGATTTCATGTGTGTTTGTGAAACTTTTGCTAAGAACAGCACCAATCCCCACCTCATCAAAATAGCAGAAATATTGAGCTTGGCTCTTTGATTAATAACAAATTTAAAATGCATTTTTATAAAATATGGTTTATAATATTGAGTTTGTAAGTTAGACAAAACCAAAACCAGCTACATCCTGAATGGGTCAAATCTTTTTTGATTTAAAGGCACAATCTAAAGGCAATTTTAAAAGACACAAGGTAGATAATTAATTCAGTATTGAAAATAAGATTTTTTAAAATCTAATGCTCATTTACTGTAGAGTATAATTGTGTGATTTGTAATTAAATGGTTTCAGTAGTATAAGTAATTGTAATGTAAAAAGAAATAAACTATTCTTCACTGCTCTCAAAATTGTAAACTATCATCTTCTGTTTACTTGTAAACTATGTCTTTTCTGTAAACATATAAGGATTTAGGTCTTTTTTGTCTAACGTCAGTCCACTTTACTTTCAGCTATTTTCAAGTAGACAATGAATTCAGAAAGGGAGGAAAAAGGTGAAACATTATCCATAACCCATATTATTGTCATAGTGCATCAAGACAGATTCATTATTTTTCAAAAATAATGGCTAAAAAACCATGTTGCGTATGAGAGTGATGGTTGTCTGCACTCAACCTTATTCTGACACTACAGAAATAATGTTTACAATTACCTGGAAGAAGATTACTTCTCTGAAAAATAGAGAAGAATTTAGGATAATATTTTCATTCATTTTTGTCCACAAAAGCTTTTCTTTAAAAAATAATACAAAGTCCCATTTATCAACAGTATCTGAACAACACCAAAGTGGGAGCTCTTTTTCCTCGGGACAGGAGGGAGGAACCTGAGGAAAAAAATGAGAACTCAAGAACTGGATTATGACTTGCCATGGCACTTAAATTCGCCCTTCTAATAAGCCTAAAATAACACACCAAGGAGAATTTCAAAAACAGTCCTTTTACAAAGTCTATGCAGAAAACTTTCTTGGTCACAAAAGCTTTCAAGGGCAGAAAGGCCATGACATGAACGCTGTCTGGTCTGCAGAATTCCCATCAAACAGCATTTAAGAACAGAGTTTACTATACCATATTTTATGACAGATTCAGATATTTAATAGTTTAGGTTTCATTAAATTTTTATGAAGTTATTCAGTCTTTAGTATTTATTATTAGAAACTATTGACAGAAGGAAAACACATTAAAATACACCAACTATCAGCTGAATATTTGGGTACTGTGAAAAATAACTATAAATCACTCAATCATGTTTTTTTCAAAAAGGCACAGTATTTTGGTTAATGATAACGAAGAGACTATGCAGTTAACACCAGCTATTACCTACGGGCCCAGATTGTATTTGTCTCTAAACATATTATAAAAGAAAAATCTATATAATATTACTAAATTAAAACTGACATCATCCTCACAATCATCTTGAAAGGAAAACAGAAAAGATCATGGAAGCAAATATCTCATTATCAAGTGTGACAAAGATTTAATTAGGGTAACTTTTCAAGAATGTTTGCTTACTGGTCAATGGCTCCTATTGTTCAAATATTTAAAGTCCACATGGTTCATCTATTGACAAGCCATCTCTACAATAAATGAGCAATAAATTCAGCAGTGTCCTCATGCAGCTTTTCTCCTTTACCCTCCAAATACAAATGAGGAAGGGCTGGGTGCCCAAACTCACTGGAGCAGAAGCTGTTCTTTGTTTGGCTAAAGGAGAAGCTGTTGCAGGAGTGGAACCCAGAGTTGTAATCCAAACACATTTTAATGATAAACTTAACTAGAAACAGAATGAAGATCTTTGTATTCCAGACTTTTACTCCTTTTTAGATGCATTTCTGCAGTTCTTGTGTCTACTGAATTAAAAAAAATATTTATAAAACCTTTTTTTTATGGCATTTATGGAATTATAATAATGAATATGACTCCAGTAAAGGAAGTAGGATAAAACTTTGTTGATTCTTTTCCTCCGAGCTAGGAGGAGATAGGGAGATATGTATTCAAACAAGATACATCATATCCATATATCAGAATGGCCTGGGTTATTTCACTGTGTTTATTGAAATAATTGCTAAGTATAAGGGGGATGAGGATTATCTTTCTTGATACAAGAATGCCAATGTTATCAAATAGTTTTAACTACAAATATAGCATATTTTTACAATGACAGTTAAAACATTTAAGATTATAACTGTTGTATTTAACAACTGGAAGTATATAGTTACAATTTTGTATTTATTGCAAATGCCTGGGATTCTCCTTTTAAGAAAAAAATAGAGAGAAAGAAGAACTGTGAGATAAAATGCTGTATTTTTCACTTCAATAGAATTAAGACCTCTGACACCAGTAGGAACTACAGACATTTTAAGTAAGAAGCTTGCTTGCCTCCTGGGTTTAAAAATATTTAGAACAATAATTTTGACTGTAACATTCATAAGGAAGCACAATATTCCTGTACTTCAATGTTGCATGTTGTGAAATTTAAGGGGTATCCGGCATTGAGAACAACTTTCATTTAAAATTAGATTTTCAACCATGTGTGAGGAAAAACATTAGTTCTGCTGGAATTATTTTTATGAATTTTGCTGTAAAATGAAGAAGTTTCATTTTTACTTAAATGTAAAAATAGAGTATCTTATATCTTCAATTGATTTCTCTTGCCTTTGACTTCCCTGACAAAGCTTGTCGTTTCCTTAACTTGCCTTCCTTTTACTGAACTTTTTTTTTCCTTTTCTTCCATTGAATTCCAGGCTCATATAAGCACTTGACAGAACTATCACTTTATTATATAAAATTTACTTTTTATTGCTTTTTAATATAGTGTCATCAATAGTGTTTCATATAATAATATTAGATTTACAACCTTTTCTGTACAGGAAAGATACAATTTTTATTTCTTTATTTTCCTAAATTACCTGTGTACATTTAGTGTACATTGTAATAAATTACCTTGTACATTTACTGTAATTTGGATTTATAAGTCTTTTCTTGGTCATTTTTGCCAAATAACATCCCCAGATACACTGCATGCTGAGCCTGTATAGCAAATCTCTGACCTATGTGTTTTGTTTTGTTTTGAGTCACTTAACATCAAAGCATATATTCAATTGTCTGTGAAGTGTAGAGTGAATACTTCCTTAAGTCACAGCTGATTTTACATATTGGTTAAAATAGATTGTCAACTAAGGTGGGGAATCTTCAGGTGCTGCTTCAGTGACTATGGAGAAAGTTTAAAATATCCAAGAAAAGGTGATAATCAGTTGCATAACTTAATACCAGCCCTCAATATGATATTCTTGAGTGAGAAAGTTATGTAAGCAAAGTCAAACATTAAGAGTCCAGGTGGACTGCTAGAGAAATCCTTCTTGACTGGTCCCTGGATGAATATTGGGGTTAAATACTCTCTCTTACATAAGGTCTGCCAAAGGACCTGACTCCAGTGGAGAATGTCAAACATGGTGGTTACTTTAATTGCCTTCTCAGCTTCCCAGAAGTCACCTACACTTAGCTTCAGTTTCATAAGCTTCATGTGGCCAAAGCCTAATGATAAAAGTATCACACTTCCCAGATGGAAACTGAAGGGCATAAACCATTTGTGATTAAAAATGGGGAAGAAAAAACTCAAAAAACCAGATCATTGAAAAAATATGAGTCAGAGAGACTTTTAGGGTGATTTCTGGTTATTTCTATAAAGTCTACATAGTACTTTTCTAAGAGGTCGCATCAAAATAATTAAGTATTATTTTATCTCCACTGGTAGATGTAGGAGAAATGCACTTTTTTCCCTTTTGTATGAAAGTGATGTTTGTTCTGCTTTTTAGTAACACTGAGTCTCATAGTTGTGTCTTATGATATAAATCAATCTCCATGTAGGAGAAAGAGCTGTCAAGACAATTCTCCTCTCTAGCAGATGGAATAAATATATAAATAAGATAAAAGCATTGTAAAAAAATAAATTCGGTCCAACAACCATGCAATTGATTATTAAAGTACTACAGAGAATGCAGAATTGGAAAATTTAAAAGCTAACTGGATCCCACAAGCTGCCATATAAATGACTTTAAATCATATGTCTGTCTTCAAGATTAGTAGAAGATACTTCTTCATGGGCAGTTAAAATAATTTATATATGTACATGCTTGTGTATATAAATATACGTGATCTTTTTAAAGTGATAAACAGCTAAAACTGATAGCATGAGTTAATTATTCTGATTCTCAAGAACCCAAGGAAGGTAAGTAAATAAACCATGCAGTATGAGATATAAAGAACTGGCCAGATAGATAAATAGGAGGCAATAAATGTGATATATTTTTTTTAATTTCAGAGCATTTCCTACACATTGAATTGTCAGAAACTGATGCAGACCAAATTAAATTTATATATAGTAGTTATTATATTGGTTACTATTATCTCTTTATCATTCTATCTTTATAACATCATATTTTTATCACTGAAAATATGTAGGTTTATATTTTACAAGGCTGAACAACATATTTTATATGGTACACAAAAAAGGATCTGTAGATCANTCTTCATGGGCAGTTAAAATAATTTATATATGTACATGCTTGTGTATATAAATATACGTGATCTTTTTAAAGTGATAAACAGCTAAAACTGATAGCATGAGTTAATTATTCTGATTCTCAAGAACCCAAGGAAGGTAAGTAAATAAACCATGCAGTATGAGATATAAAGAACTGGCCAGATAGATAAATAGGAGGCAATAAATGTGATATATTTTTTTTTAATTTCAGAGCATTTGCTACACATTGAATTGTCAGAAACTGATGCAGACCAAATTAAATTTATATATAGTAGTTATTATATTGGTTACTATTATCTCTTTATCATTCTATCTTTATAACATCATATTTTTATCACTGAAAATATGTAGGTTTATATTTTACAAGGCTGAACAACATATTTTATATGGTACACAAAAAAGGATCTGTAGATCATATTTCATGTCAGTGTTTTTTCCCACATTCCTAGGATACAAGTCTGAACTACATGTGAAAAAATCCTAGTGAATTCATTTTTTAATTACACGGAAAAATACACATTTCTAAAGTATAGTTCATCTTATCTCACAACAATGATTTGTGCTTTAAGTGTGTCTTATTCACTGCTCTGGTTCTAAAGAGAATGAGGACTAAATAATCCACAGGAAGACATCAAAGGGAGAATAATTAAGCCCTTCCAAAATAAATATGTAACAGCTGAAATAAAAGATTAAACTAGAAAGCTTATTTCAGAAAAAAGTCAAAACACAAAAGCTAACAGCCTTTGTACAGTGTGTTAGACTTCCTGAGAAGTACTGCAGTCGGGATAACATGTTCACATGAAAACCTCTGTAGAGGAAGAGCCCACAATAAAGATCCTTTGGAGAAAAACCAGCTGGACAGGAGCCAACCTAACCCTTTTGATCCCTCAGCTTTTATACTGAGCATGGCAGATGGGAAGACATACCCTATTGATCAGTTTGGATCACCTGATCTGTCTACTCCCACCCATAGATGCAGCCCCTCCACAGAAAGTTGTTCCTGCTTCACCTCAAACCAGGATAATTAGGGACAACTATCTCTAAAGTCAAAGGAATGTTCTGAAGCAAAAGATATTAAATTCAATTAAGGCAAATACAAAGTAATGCACTTGCTTGCTAGTATAAATACATGCTAGGGAATATCTTTCAGGACCCCAGACCACCTAGTGTTAACTTGCAATGTAAACTACATAGAAATTAACTATATGATGCAATTCATAAAAGGTAAATGACATTCTGAAATAGCTTAAGACTGCACTACATATTTAGCCAGATCCTTCTCTGACCTGGCAATAGGCTAACCTTGGGCTCCATGCACTCTAGGGCCTTTTGCTGGAGAGGGGATGTAGCTCACCAAGATGATTTGAATGCCCTTCTATGTGCAATGTAGACCATGGTCAATTTTGAAGATTGTCAGTGGAGGCATGAGGTTTTCATTTTCTGACTGAATGAAGAAGTGCTCATCCTTGAAGTGTGTCTATAATGAAGTTGTATACATTATTAGCAGGATGTTTGGCACAGGAACATGCACAGAGTCATGCATCAATCTCAGCTGCATATCATGTGCAGTAACCACCACCAACAGAGAACAGGCCCTCCCCACACACCCACTCCCAATCCTGCTTGTGCTTCAGGTGTCATTGGCCAATTGTACAATGGTTAGAGCAAAGGAGAATCAACCATAGAGTTACAGTTTCCTCATATTGATCCCAAAGCTCTCTTGAACTCAGTCTCTGAAGGGAGATGGTGCCTGCTGTCTATGAACGGAGCTGCTTGCCTTCTGGAATCCAGGTGAGGGTACAGCAAGATCAAATGTAATGCAAAACAATGTTGAAAGGTTTTAGAAAGAATAAAATGTGAAGAGAAACCAAAAGTACAGTTTTGTTTAGTCTAGAAAGGAAGACTATGGGGAGGCATTAGAATACTCTTCAAATATGTAAAAGACTATTAGAAGGGCAATTCATGATCTCCTCTTTACCTGAGGACAGAACAAATTTTAATTGACTTAATTTGTGGAAAAGGAGATTTAAATTGTTATTATGAAACAATATTTCTTACACTGTATTGGTAGTTAAGTAACCCGGGCAGATAGAAGAATTTATGTTGTCACATAGTTTTTATTAACACATGTAAAAACATCTGTCTGATACTCCAATTACTGTGAATAGGAGAGATTGCTGCATTACTAAAAAATAGATTATTTTCTTCCTTGAAAATCTGTACATACATTTATGGATTGATACATTATTTTATCTGTGGGCTTTTTCCCAAGTGAAGTAAAATATTTTAAAGAAGACAGAAATTCCAAAACCAGTTAATGAATCAATAGAGGCCCTCTAACAGGAGTTTTGAACAGTACATACCAGGATAGAGCAGTTTCAATTGTTTTTTTAAAGGGTTCTTGGCCTCTACTTTGAAAAGCATTAAAAAAAAACCAAACCAGCTCTATATATAGAGTTGCATGAGGTTATACCACAGATGAACTTTATTTCTATTTTTTCTAGTTTGTCAAGTGAGTTTGTAAATTTTTTTCCTTCTCACTGATATCATCAAATATGATTATTTGTTGTTAGGTTTTGTTTGGTTGTTTTTTAATTGAGAACATTTGAGATTGTGTTACACTGCTCCCTAAAATAGTTATTGAGTCAGAAATCCTGGTGAGTCTTCAGCAAAGTCCAAGGAGAGCTACTGATAAAAGTGAATTTGAAAAGCACAATTTACATGCACAATAATATACCGAAGAGAAAAAAAGCACCTGTATTTTGTATCAATCAGGCTTATCAGTCCAGATGTGTCAAGCAAGATAAAACACCTTTGTGCTATCTTGGCACAAAGCAATAATTCATCGATTGTGTTAATTATTGGTATGCTGCACAACATCTCTTTTGGTCAGATAACCAGCCACGCTATACAAAATCTCCTCAAGTATTCTCCTCAAGTTGAAGCTTATAATGTTTCATTGCTGTAAAAGTGGTGAAAGCATTTTGGGCACAGTTTAAAAGCTTTTAAGTGGCCTTTATGGAGAAAGTGATGCTGGTCTTTACAGAGCTGGAGCTTCTGGATGGTGTGCACTTCCAAACAGAGGACTGGCTTTGAAAAAGGGACTATCTGGGACAATGGGATGGTATAACCTGTAGGGGAACACGGGTAAAAGATGCCAAAGGTCCAAACTCACTTCATCTTTCCTGGATTCTGTGAAATAACATGGGAAACAAGTACTGTCTCATTCTCTGTCCTGAATTCTGGGCAGTACAAGATTGTAGACATATTTCAGTGAGTCCTGTAAAAAAATACCAGAGGTTCTCACAAAGAAATGCAACATTTTGAACCTTTTTTATTGTAAAAAGTTGAACACTTTTTAAAATGGGTTTTTAAAAATTAGTTATTACAAATTTTCTTCTATCTATTACTTTTGCATTTTTCTTTTCCTTTTTCCTTTCTTTCCCTAGCTTATTTACCATTTGGCTGCTAGTGTCTTACTTTGTTGTTTCATACCTCACTGCCTGTTTGAAGTGAACTGTGTCCGTGATAGAAACTGGAATACAGTGCATATTCATTTTGATCTAGTAGAGATTTTGAAATTCAGTGCATCAGCATTAATGGAAAATGTGTAAATCTGATGGGTAGAGAGCAAATGCTCTTAAGTATAACACATTATGCATGAGTATCTTAATCAAATTCTTCCAGTGCAGAAAACTTCAAAAACAATAGCTTTTACAACTGAACAAAGAGAAAAAGGGAGAAAAGGAGGAAAAAAGAAAAAACGAAAAAAATCATTGAAAACCAAGATAGTTTAAGGAATCAGTTTCAACAAGTCTGATTAGATCTAGAGTTCTCTTTTCTGTTTGTTTTCTTCTGTCTCAATGAATGCTATCCATAGAAGATTGTTTATCTTGGTTGGAGAAAATTTTAGATATTTTGCCACAAAGAGATTCATTTCAAGGAGTTTCAAAATTCTTCCTTTCACCCAAGACCAGCAGGCTTAGTACAAACCCTGCCTTATAACCTCACTTATAACCTTCAGCAATGTTTTTGCTGTGTAAATCTGATTACACACTGAAATTCCAATTCATAAATACATTCTGATATGAAATTTTTTTCAGGAAGCTATTTTGCTAAACCAGATTGTAAAATATGTTGTTCAGAAAAGAACTTCTTAAGCAAATTAGATTTGTTGATTTTGATCTTGTCCAGCAAACTGAAAAGTAAATAGAGCTATATAAACCCTGGAGTGTGACTACTAAAAGTATCATCAAATAAGGTAATTTTTCAATTTTTTCGTATGATTTTGATATCTGATATGTAAGGGAAAATTGTGTTTTATTTAATAAAGTCAGTGTCAAACTTGAATTTAAAGTAGGCATAACAGTTTCTGTTTTCTGAAAACTGTGTAAAAGCATTTTCTTTAGAAATTTTCAAAAATCTACTGGTGTGATATTTTTTTGTCCTAGTGGTATCTCTGTGGTTGGTAAAGATTCACTGAAGTGAATTAGACAGAGCTGAAGCTCAATTCAGTTGACATGAAATCATTAATTTTAGACCTTCAACTCTGAAGAATTTAAAATTAAACCAAGGTAAAAAATATGTTCTGCCTTTTCAAATAATTCAAATTTGGGGATTTAAAGTGAATTAAAATAATTAATTTTAAATTATTTTTAAAAAAGATTTATTACTTCATATCTATTTTTTCCCTGGTAAGTTAATTGTCCTTGATCTAGAGGAGTTTTATAGTGTAAGCCTGTGTTTGTAAACTTCTAGCAGCTGTGGAGTACAGAAAAATTTTTGCTGTTTTATCATCTCAAAAAGTGATATATAAAAGACTGTCATCATACAGTAGCTTCCCATATGTTGTTCCTATTGACACTTGAGTAATAAAAATAGTTCATATATTCCATTGAAACAAAAGGATAATGCACTTCATTGCAACACCAAATAATCAAGGAAAGTCAATACCACATACTCTTCAAAAGAAGAGGCTGGGTAAGAAGAAAACAAATCCTGACTACAAGAAATTGATGGTTTATTTTTGCACAGATCTTCTACTAATGGTCATTTATTAACAAAAGAAAACTGTTGCTGTCAGAGTGCATCTGTGTTTAGATTTGTGTCTCTTTTATTCAGAAGTGCCATAGACAAAATTAATTTCTATCATGGGTACTTGCCAAATATTCAGATTAAATCTGAAGCCTTAATGAAGGTTTATCAGTTTGAAAGTGCTGCTTGCGTGGTCTTGTAACGGTACCTGTATTTCTCTTCCAAGTCAGACAAAGGAAAAAAATAAAGCAAAATAGCTTCCAGTGGATGACTTCAGTTTCCCACACAGAGGAATCATCACTTACTTTAGGACTATCTACATCATGCACAAAATACTGATGCTGCTTATCTGCCCTAAATTTTCAGCCTGATTTTTTAAGCTTTCCTCAGAGATCCAAGAAATATCTTAGTGGAACCAAACCCTGTCAGACAGTGCTGAGAAAAAGATGCATTGAAAAGCTACTTATCCCACCAAATTTATCACTTGAAGGAAAAAAAAAAAAAGCCCAGCATGACATTTTTTATGGATACTGTAAATGTGCATGTATCGTTTCAGACATACAAGAACATAAGCCTGCCTGACAGGACAAGGTGCAAGTGCATATCATTTGCTGTGTTCCTACTATACTCATGTCCCACTGGAAGAAAACAGCACATGACCAAATCCAAGTACATGAACACAGATGGAGCCAAGTTACTTTGAGCAGATCCCTTACTTTGAATATCTAATAATCTAACAAATATCTTTATAAAGATTTTTTCCAATAGCCATTTCTTATTCCTTGACTCTCTTTCCTTTTCTCAGCAAAATCCAGAACTGATATCTAAAACTACAACCTGTAATGCTGAAGATGAAAAATGTCATTAAATGTGAAAATATGCGCAAGCATAATAGAACAAGTGCAGAAAAACAGAGTAGGAATAGGTGGCTCTGTGTCACAGGTATTTTACTAGAGTTTTACACATATGACAGTGACGAAGGATGCCTTTAGGCAACAATGTTGTAAGTAGTTCAATATTATATTGGAGAGTATTGGACCATTTTGGCCAGAGTGTCCAAATTCCCTAGAGATGTTATTTCCTCTAGTAATCGTCTAGGACTGTGATCATGGGGGCCAAAGATATTCCATCCATGAGAGAGAGGCTGAAGAAATTAATGTTCAGCAAAATCATAAAAGTTAAGTCAAAAGACAAAAGCAGTTAATGAGAGAAGTAAGGGAAGAATGCCGAAAGTGGTAACAGTAAACAATAGATAGTCTGCCCAGGACAAGCTCTAATACAAGGCTGCAATGTGAAAAAATTCTGGAACAGAATATTCTACTAGTACAGAAACTAAGAGCAAAATGAACATAACAGGGAAAAGAACGTGAAGCTTCATTTTTTCCAGAGAAATGATACCAAGGAGAGGAGACTTTTGGCCTCTTTGCTCATTATAAGGAATAAATTGAAAAAAAACAGACTAGAGGGTCTTCAATGGAAAATGCAGAAGCTTATAGAGTCACTTCTGAGAATGGAAGAACTTCCTCTGGGAAAGCAAGCTAAATGTTAGGATGGGAGCCATTGAATTTGACGCCAGCAGTGCTGAGGGAGATGGAAGATGAGTACCAGGAAAGTGTCATTAGTTAAAATATAATAAGGTAAGTAGTAGTGATAGCTTCCAGTGTGCTGCAAATCTTTGTCACCAGGTAAACCCATGAAATGTAATTTGCTCTTGTAATCAGACATACAACAGCAGGAACAACGCACAAATTTAATAATGGACTCAATTTCATTTAGCTTACAATGAGAAGCAACACTTATGATAAACATCCTTGGTATTCACTTTTTTTTTCACCTTGTTCATTTATACAAACACTTACGTGTACATAAAAACCTAGGTGTCATGGAGAACTCCTTGCTTCCTTAGTTCAATCCATTCCTGCCTAGCATTTTAGCAAACTGTTAAATTTATAAAGCAAAGACATTTGCTTTATATTTTTATTCTACCCTCAAGGAAGGGTAGAATTCCTCTGAAACACACAGTTCTTGTATTAAAATATGTAATCTATTATGCACTAATGAAATACTGTTTTTACAAATGGAACTGATTATTTAAGTATGCAACACATTTAAGTATTCCTCTTATGGAGAAAACCTACTACAATAAAATTTTCTGCTGTAACTCACTGTTTTCAGAAACTGCTCAGTTCAAGTATTAACACATTAACAAATTTATGAAAATCAAACTGTCTTCACAAACAACTGGGAAACAGAAAAAATTTTGTATGATTAATCAAATAGATTGTTAGCAATGAATAGCTGAAGCCATTTCTATTCACAGAAGATGATAATCTGTGCATTAAAGCCTACTTAATTTCTTATTTTCTCAAAATTCAGAATACAATGCTGAAAAGGCAATTTGGCACTTCTGATATTTGAATAACAGTTTTCTTACATTTGAACTTGTTGAAACAATTAGAAAACAATGATTTGGCAGAAGTAATAAAGGGAGACAATTAGCAGAAGCTATAAATTACTTCAAATAAAAACCTGCAGACATTGGTATGTTCCCAAGAACCAAATTTAACCAAGGCAGAATAATTTCAGTGGTTCATGTATTTTTCTTCCTAAAACTTGCCACATTATTTTCAGATTCATGCTCTTTCTCTTTTCAGTTTTGAATCTACACATTTTAATTGTGACTATGAGTTTCAATTCTAAGAATACTTCTCTTTAAGAGATAATGTCCTTAGAAAGAGTTTATTCAACTTGTAACATTCCCATCAGACATAGTACCTTTCCTGATAACTGACATCTTTGCATTATACTGCATTAGTATGCTAATTATTCCCAACAGTGTTAAATAAACTTCATTATATGCTCTTAATTATAATTTATCATATAAGAGATGAAAATTGTATTGATATAAAATTCAGGACAATATTATTAATAGATACTTTCCAAATCACAAACTTTGCTGCATTAAATGGTGACATAGCTCCCATAGAATGCTTAACCCTTGTCCTTTTCTCCCACTGGAAGATACAGATTTTATTTCTCTTTTGACCAACAAATTCTGATGAGCCATTAGCCATCAGTAATCACTTCTCTGAAACTGTGAGGCAGCTGGGATGATTGCCTGTGCAACTTGGGCTGGAGGTGAGAGGAGGACAGTAGGGGAGGTGGGACAAATTTTTCTCTAGTTTGCTGTGTTGAATTCAGAGGAAGACAAGAAGGATGACTGTTAGTCTTACTATACAGAACTTATGTTAAATGCAAATGAGCTGCGCTACCAAAGGCTAAATATTTGCAAAATACATATTATCCACTTGTATATGCTTTATGATTTCTATGCCATCATGAGAGCCAATCAAAAAATATGCATATTGAAGAATATGCATAAAAAAAAAAAAACGTTTTACACAAACTCGGGAAATCAAAATAGTACTCTGCACCTTGCACAATGTTAATGCAGAAATTTTTAGTGGTCTTTTTGAGAACATATGTTTTAAATTGTATTTGGAAACATAGCTCTTAATCAAAGTATAAAACCCCCATATTTTTACATGTTTATTACTTTATCTTTGTTCCATTGTAAATTCAGGCTGATACTATGTTTCATCTAGTTTGATATTAAAAAAAAAAAACAACACACAACCAAACCCCAACTTAAGTGACACCTGTATCAAAAAAGCTGACATCTGAGTCTTCTAATGGTTATTAAAGGTTATTTTAAAATAAACATTATAGATGAATCTGCAGCAATAGGTGAAATCTCTTTTGTGAATACTACCAACATATCTGACATTCTAGACATTCTTTGTTCTAAAACACAAAAAACTTTCTATATCCAAATAATTTTCAAGAAAATTTATGAAAACGGTGCCATAATTTGGAGATTTGAGAGTATTTAATAGAAGCTAGAAAGGAAAAGATTTTACTTCAGCAAATATAGATGTCTGAATATACCTACAGCACTGCACAAGAAATCTGACAGTCAAAGGTTCTTTTAATGCTGAATTTTGCTATTGCTAGTTACCTGGCACTTGCATAAATTTTGACAGTAAAGTAGCTGTAATTCAGTCACCAGTATTACTGTTTTAGAAAAGATTTGAATATACCTTCAAGGAAGATAACACTATGAGAGAGATTTATGATAGAACTGGGAATTACACAGATATGTAATGAAAAATGAGGACTACATGAAAGCTGTTATGCTCAAAGTGACAAACTGTGAATCTGAATGCTCTCCATCTATTGTAAGTGCTACTAGTAACATCTTTCAACAACACTTCTTTAGCACATCAGTTATTCTGTACATAGTGACTGCTTACATAAGCCTAGCTGTAGTAAAAAAGCAAAGAGATAATAGAGATCTATAAAATCTAATTTTAGATTGGCATTCTCAAGAAGAAAATTAGCATTCAACACAAAGAAGATCAAGAAAGCTGTGAAGTGGGCAGTGCAATGCTCCTCAACTTGAAGTTCATAGAATCATAGAATC
>VZTY01005880.1:0-11267 GCA_013400935.1 Turnix velox
ACAGCAGACCAGGGAGATAGGACTTCCAAATTTAGGAAGGAAAGCTGCCCCTCTTCCTCTTGTTAGGCGAAGGGAGCCACAGGGGATAAACCACGGGATCCTGTAGTTAAGATAAAACTCAAGATGTCACTGAATACCTGCACTGTTCATCCCAATAAAAGAAACCAACTTCCCTGCTTGAGGTGCAATTAAATGGAAATACACACAGGGCTGCTGAAAAACATAGAATCATAGAATAGTTTGGGTTGGAAGGGACCTTAAAGACCATCGAGTTCCAACCCCCATGTAAGTAGATGTCTTGTTTGGATTAGTAACTGAACAGATTTTGACTGATGACCTCACATGCCAAAAGAGAAACATAAATCTTGGGGCAAGATTCCCTTCCCTGAGTGGTGCCCTCCATGGAGACCCTTCTCTCTGACACCCATTTCATGGCAGCTCATGTAGAAGCAGTTTCTTGTCTCTTCTCTGGAGACAGGCTTCTTTCCATTTCTTTAACCTAAAACACTTGCCAGTCCTGGTGAAGATGGCTTCAAACTATCTCTGTGGCTCCTCTCTGATAAGTGCTGTGGTTGATGATAAACTATAATCCTTAAAAGGCTGACTGAGGACCACATGGCACTGTCTTCTGCCTTCCCACTCTGGCTATTTGTAAATTCATGGGGGGGAGAAGGCTCATATGAGCTGTCTTGTAATCCAGAAACCTGCTCTCATAGTGCATGGCTGTGGTTGGGAACATGTTGTGACATCAAAGGCCTCCTCACATCCATGTGATTTGAATAAGTGAAGTTTGTAGAGCCTATGGTTTGGCCTTTCAGTTCTAATTACTTTCGACCAGGACAACAACATAAAACCCTGCGCATGCTCTCATGTACATGCAATATCCAGGAGCCGAAAGGTGTTCGCATATGTTTATACATCCTGAAAATATAAAGAAATAATTCATAGAAAATAAAGACAGAATTTAATCCTGTGAACTAAAACACGTATCTCAGTTCATCCTTCCTGATACGCTGGAAGTTGCTCAATATGCATTTTTTCCATCAAGAACAACTTCAAAAAGGAAAAAAAATTCCTCTGTGGTATCTGATGGATCGGCAGTGAGGATTCCACAGATAGCAGAGGGGATAACTTCACTGCATTGAGCTGATGATTTTTGTAGAAAAATACAGAACCAAGTGGAAAAGAAATGCTGTCAGGTTCACCTGAGGGTTTTGTAAATGCAGTCTATAATAATTATTTATTCTGTTAATTGTGGGTTAGGAATCCCATTAAGCTTTCATCTAATCCTGATCGTATGGATCCCATCTGTCTCTTTCTGCATCCTGTACATAGTCTGTGTCAAGTAGTGCATTCTTTTCAAAATGAAATAACACTAATTGTTCTCCTCTTAGTGGATTTCAGTTTAACACTCTGACTACCATAAAAAGCAGTCATTAAATGTTCACACTTCCACTTCACACACAGAATATCTTTGCTTGCCAAAGCAATGCCACCTCAAGGATTAATTTTTTTGCATTCTAAACATATGCATGCAACAAAAATGTGTCCTAGGGCTATGATTCATTTGGGGATTTCACAGGGATAGAAAGGCTCTTGAATTCTAGCAGTTAAGCCTTGTTTGGGTCTTGCATGTTTAACCAGTGAATCTTTGTATTTACATCTTTGTATTAAAATGCATTTTACCTCACTTCTGAACAAAGCAAGACATCCTTGCAAGAGAGACAAAAAACAGATGTTCAAGTTTTTGAAATTACTTGTCTGGTGTTGCAACTTTTATCTGGGCAAAACTTCCTGACATGCACATGAGGGTAAATTTCCTAATGCAGTTTGCACCATTAGAGTCATTATTAGAATGGAATGAATGGATTTATTGAGGGGCAAGCCCTTATATCCTTTTTTTAATTACTTTCTCATCATAATCAATAAACTAACGACAGCTTTTCTGACACTGACCATCCATTCATATTGCTGTTAATAACTCTAATTCTAAAACAGTGCTTGTGGGTGATGAAGTTCAGATTTTTGGGGACCATTGACTGCTGTCATAATGAAAGATGTGGTCTCTCACCAGCCCTTTGGGGTCCCTCACCTGCTTTTCACCCAAAACGCAGCTCTCCACATCCTGGCTCACTGCAATGCATGTAGCAGAAGAAAGGCTGCTGAAGATCCTGTAAGGTCAGCTTCTCTTCTGCCAGAATTCATGGTTGCCAAAGAGAGAATGTCACACCATTCTCAAGCAGTTGTGGATCTGAAAAATGTAAAAGCCAAGACTTTGCTTCAACTCCAGCAGCAGCTTTTGTAACTGGAATAGGTTTAAGTAGGTTCAAAGCAAGTTTGAAGAAAAGTTTGTGTCTTACAGTGCCAGAAAGTATCTGGGAATAGTCTTTGAGCTCTAGTAGGCTTTTAAAGAAAATCCCCAGACCTGGCAAGAGCTGCCTTTTCCTAATGAGCTGTCAGTGATCTTTAGCATCTTAAAATCATTCTTCGCCCTCAGAAAAATCCCAACCCACCTCTGGCCTACCTACTGAGCATGGGATGGAAATGATCTGGTCTCCAGAAATTCTCAGTCCTGTTGCCTCTGGAAATCATTCTGTGTCACACCAGTGCTGGAGGTATTGGTGAAACAAGGAGAGGAAGAACTAAAAGTGTGGGCTGCAGACTTGGGGCTGCTGTAGGATCTACTCCTGGGGTACAGCAGAGAGAAGCATGCACATGCACTGGCCGCATTTGTCCAGGAATAGGTCTGAATGATTGATGGGATGTTATGACACACATGTAGAGCTTGTGGCTCCAGGAGATAGAAGTAATTGCTTCAGTTATCTGGCAGCAGAGGACATCTAACTCCCCCCAGCTGCATTAAATTTCTGTTCTCTGCTTCAGTCACCCTTGAAAGACAAAGGCTTGAAAGACAAAGTAGTTTAAGCTGTAACGTTCTATTTGCATTGGGACATCCTCACAGATTGCTGCAGGCCAAGTGTTCTTGGTTTGCTGGCCAGTCCTGCACAGAATTGCTGTCCTCTACAGATCTGCCCTGAGAAATATGCCTGTGTCTTTGGGGGCTCACAAGTGCCCCAGGACCCTACTGTCCAGAATCACCACATACAGAAAGCCAACAAGTTGTTGGCTCAACAGCCAGATTCAAGCCAGAAGGAGATAAAAAAGAGTAACAGCATGTGTTTGCAACATCTATAACTGACAGCATAACTGTAAAGATAGGGAAGAAAAATCACGTAAGATCAATGACCCAAAAGCTAACTGCTGTGGGTGTCCAGCTCACATCCAAGAATCTTAAAAACCTGCCAGAATATAATCAAGTGTTGAATTTAATGGCAAAAGTTCCCCCTGTCTCCATCCCCAGCCTTTATAACCTGACATGGGCCCAAAGCATATATCTGCATTGAATTCTTATTAAAATGTAATCCCTCAGCCAAAATATAACTATATGAAATCAGGGAGTATATAAAACCCTCTCTTGCATTTGAAATACTTATATGTAATTTCCTTAATTTGCATGTTTCTAATTAAAATATTTTTTACAGATTTTTTAATGCAGAACCAAATATTAATCTTTTGACTTTGAGACCACTACCTAGAAACTATTTTCTGTAGGTCTGGAAAGAGTGACTTGTCCAAGAGCAGAAAGCACATGAATACCATCAGCTTTCATTCAACTTGATGAACATGTTATAGTTGCTTTTCAGAATGGCTTCAAAGAGTGCCAAGATGTTCAAAACACTTAAGCAGAAACTCTACCTCAAGTTTCCCTCTCAGTATTTTAAGGTGTTCTGCACAAGTTTTTTTCAAGCTCCTGTTTGGGATATGGTGTTCCCTCAAATTGTATCTTTTTAAAGACAAATATTTTAAATGTTCATGAACAGTTCATGTTTCTTTGATATCCAACCATCACCAAGAAGATGACTAGCAAAATCAGGTCACAGGCTGTTCACAAGACAAACTGTTGACCATCTATAGATGGTGAATAATTTTGAGGGAAAAAAAAACCCACAGAGCTTTCAGTTATGGTAATATTAGAGACTACTCTACCCTAAAGTTGCCAGAGTATTTTCCAAGCAGGAAATAGATTTTTAGAATCAATGGCCTTCAGTATTACTCTGTTTCACAAGAAGTGGTATATCATCAAAAACATTTACAAAATAATGACAAGTACTATTGTACACATTAAAGGAAACTTGTGGGAGAGAAAGAACACTTATTTCCATTATGAAGAGATCTACCATTATAAAAATAATTTTGTGATGCTTTTTCTGAAGAATTTCCTTGAAGTCAGATGCAGACTATTTCTGGAAAACAGAATCACACAATGTACCACAAGCACCACTTGCTGATCTAGCAAGCCCTTGGATGGCAGCTTCTTTTTTGGGAACAGCCATTTTGAGAAGGAAAACATTCTGAGAAGGTAGGTAAGCCCATGAGTAGCTAATAAAAATGAGCCAACACCTGGAAGCAATGATATGCTTGATGGAGATTATCCATCATCCTCTTTTTTGCTATTCAGTGAGAACACTCCCACATACAATTTCAGTAGCCGAATCCCACGGAGACGTTGCAAATTGCATTCTATATGAAAAGATTCAGCTAGAAACATTGACATAATATGGAATTGTATTATTTCCAAAAATCTAGGAAAACATATCAAGATTCTGAATCAAAATATGGTTTTAATGTTGCATTACCAGCCACCTCAATCTTCTTGTCATGTCTGAAAACACCTTTATATGGCTGGAAATTCAAAAGAAAGCTGAATATTTTGCTGTTATTGTAGACAACAGTGGGCTCTCTTAATGTAAAAAGTCTATGAGTTTGGGAAATACCATTACATGTTAAAAGACAAATGGAAGAGAGAGAAATATAAATCAAGAATGAACCATGATAACTTTTTGCTATGCACAGAGGAGGGTGAGATTTTCAGAAAAGAATTTGTGCTTTAATTGGCCTGATTTAAAATAAATCAGCAAGATGAAAAAAAAAATTACCTTCCTCTTCCAACAGAATGCTATGATTGCTATGATTGGTCATGTGTACCAGGCAGTGCAATATGTTCTCACCTTTATTAATTATGGGAGACTTACTTTAAAAAGACATGCATATATTCTTTTTCTTTTATTGGCATAAGCACAAGTATGCTTAAATGCAGAGAAGCATTTCCCTCACACCCTTTTTTAAAGGTTCTTTGTTCTGTTTAACTGTCTCTGTAATTCCTTTCTAATTCTTGACAAAGTAAATATTCTGGTGGCCTTTTTGGCTTACATATTATGTATTCAGCTGCATCATAGTGTAATACTGCTGGATGTAAAAGCCACTCCTCTCTCAGTACCAAACATGTTAGCAGTAATATGTTACCCTGCAATTGTTTATAATTTGCACTAAAGAAACAGTCTGTGGGCAAAAAGAAGAAAGCAAAGCAAGAAAGAAAAAAAATAAAAACAAACCAGCTGTATGGAGGAGCTGTGGTCTCCTCACCCCATCCCTTCACAATGATCTAACAATGCAGGGATTTGCTCAAGGATTTGCATCACTTCACTATCCCTGAAGAATGAGAAATATCCCCTGGAGACTGTCAAGGAAGAAGTCTTCTTCTATTGAAATCACTAACTGAGTTCCTACTCCCTTCAAGGGGAATGGGTCCTCCATACAGAATGTACTGGCTTTGATCAGCACCCAGAGATTCCACTCTCTTTTAATCCATGGATATCTGAGGGACACAGAATCTTCCTTATAAATGTGCATCATTACTATCTACAGAACTTGCATCCTCTCCCTTTGTGGACACCTGAGAAACAGACCGTATCTCCGGGGAATCTACTGACAACTGGTGGAAAACCCCTCTACTCATGGTACAAAGTGTCAGTTGGCATAGCTAGCCTAGATACCTCAATACCATACATCATAGAATCACAGGGTTGGAAGAGACCCTCAAAGGCCATCTGGTTCAAACACCATGCAGTGAGCATGGACATCCTGCACTATATCAGGTTGCCCAGAGCATCATCAAGCCCAGTCTGGAATGATCCTACCCAGCAGTGTCATACCAGAAAGCTCCTGCACTCAACACACCTGGTAACAACAGGTTGGTATTGTCAAATCCTTCCCAGTCCAGTGCTCTTGTTGCAAGCTGTTGCCAAGGCTCACATCTTCACGATGGGGCTTCCTGCTGTTTGCAGAGGCTCTGCAGCACAGATAAGCACCATGAAAGAAGTAAGGTCTGATCATAAAAGAAAGCAATATAAAGTGCTAGATATTAATGACATCATTAATGATGAAATGATTGTCATTTGTCTCTCCATTCGTTGCAGTGGTTTAAAAGCAAGGTAAGACCTAATTACAGGCAGGAATAGTACACTCTGGAAAAGACAACAGAGTTTCCCTCCCAGAACCTGGGACCTTGGTGCTATTTATCTTTTCTCTTAGGAGCTGGGAAAAATGGGAGAAAGGACTTTTTCCTGGCTTAAAATGTCAGCTGCCCACTGGTGACAGACAGCAAGGGTGAGGTAAGGGAAGAAAGGGAGTTCTTTCTCTTTGGTGTCATTTGTGATCCTTTTTTGTCTGTGGCTGTCAAGAGAAAAAGGGACAAATAAATCAGTGGAACCCTGTGAGCAGTCTCTCCAGTTCTGGAGTTCTTGACATCTCTGCTGGAGACATATTTTGCTGCTCCATGTCACAAATATTCCTCATGTGTGGGGGTGCAATAAGCCACAAAGCTGCAAAGAGATTTGTTTGGAATATCAATTACAAAATGAGACACCAAACCAAAGTTCGGAGTTCATTTCCAAAAGTAGTCTAAATTAAATCCTTCTGTAGACTTTCATGGTATTTATTAGCTGCTCTTTTCCAAACTATTTGGAAGGGTAATTATGTGAAAAACCCCATTTTTTTGCAAAGGTGGTGTAGATTGCAAGACCTCAACATTCCTGAAGACCGGCTTGAGACTGCAGACTCTGCTATCAAGATGCTGCCCTCAGCTTGACTAGCCTGAGAGAAACAAGTCAGGGTTGAAAAGGCCAGGAAGGTCTCCTGAGGCTCAGAGAGGGAGTGTGGGGAGTGTCGGCAGCGTGGCGTTCCCCTTCAGCCCCTGGAGCCCCCATGGCTGGTGAGCCCTGCCAACTCAGTGGGAGTGAACAAAAGGGAAGTGGAATCCAGGGAGCAGGCAGTTTCCACAACATGTTCCCTGACTAAACCAGTGGCAATCACCGTGCCAGAAAATAAAAATAATAGAGAGAATTCTTTGATTTCTGTTGTTCTGGTGCTGATTCCAGCAATGGAAATAATGGAAGCAAAATAGCTAGTGAGCACACAGTTTCAATAGTGGTTTACTCCTTGTTGTGAAGGGCTTGCAACTTGTTATTGTGAAAGCCTCATGGGACCCCAGTCCAGAGAGATGTGGACCAGATGCTGGAGGGCCTACCCAAGAAAACTATTCCTTGTTGCAAACAACTGGCAGGGATGGCAGGGAGCTGGGACAGTCAGGATCTGCCTGTCACAGCTGGCATGGCACGAGGGTTTTCTTCAGTGAAAATTTCATTCCATTTTGAAACGCTCTCCTAAAACAAATGAGTTCTGGAGAAATTAAGTTTCTGTTACTTCTATACATTATTCTAAATGTCAGAAATGTGATCCAAATGTTGCAGTGTTAATTGCCTGTAATTCCTAAGGGAAATGAGCTCCCTAATTTAAATGTGCTTTCTCTGGGGCTAACAACATGGCCTTTCAAGTCACAGGAAAACACTTACCCTGCACAAGACTCTGGCCCTCAAATGGTATTCAGACTTTTCCTTACCACAGTAGTCATGAGGGGTGTAAGTATCTAGGAGTGGATTTGGATAACTTTAGGCTGTGTCTCACAGAATTTCACATTCACAATATTTATTTCAACTGGGAAGAAAAAAACAATCTCTGCATTTTATCAAATGGAAGTCCCAAGTGCATTTCTTTGCCTGAGTTATTAACCCCTGGTAATGAAGCTTTTAAATTGAGATATTAACTGCTGGAGGGGCAAATGAAGTTGCTTTAATAAGGCTAATTAGCTGGCACCTGTGGAGGGGCTGAATGTGACTGCCAGCCACTGATAGCTGAGCCTGGAGGACATGTCCATGGCTCTTTGCAGCTTAACAGTGTCAGACTCCTGCAGTGGAGCTCATCCCAAGACCATCAATGTCCTCGAAGAGTTGTTTCCTCCAAAGGCAAAACCTTCAAAGGTGGAAGAGACACAAGCACAGGTATACATTCTTGGCTCTGCTGAGTCTTTCGTCTTCTGGCTGTGATGGAAGGCTGCCAACACCAGCGTGGCAGAGGTGCAGCAGCAGCAGGCTGCTTACAGGGGCCACTTGTGATAGCTCATCCATCCACTGCAGTTGTTGTCTTATCCAGATATTATCATTCTGATTTACATATCAATTGTAGGATCATTTTTAGTCCTTTTTATTGTGTCCCCTCCCCCTTTTTTTCTCTTTCCCAGAGCTCAGAGAATTATTTCAGTCCTTGAATTGTCAGCTTTAAGATACGGAGAGAAATAGAAAGAAAAAAAGTCTAAGGCTCTTCATTCCAATTTTTGAGTTGACTGACATGTTAAGAAGATTGGGATTTTCTCTAACAAAAGCATCTGCATAAGACTTATACTCTTCTTCTGATCCTCTTGTGCTGTTTTGCTTTTTATCGACAGGTTAATCCAAGCATAAACAATTACATTATCGTCCTCAAAATTATTTTCCACACAGTTGATATTTCTCTTTAAAAAGTCTCATAAAAAGTGAATCCATAAAAAGTCTTTGAATAATCAGGATCATAGAATGGTTTAGGTAGGGAGGGACTGTAAAGATCACCCAGTTCCAACCCCCTTGCCACAGACTAAGATTTTCAAAGCCCCATCCAGCCTGGCTTTGAATGCTTCCAGAAAAGGGGCCTCAACAACTTCTCTGGGCAACATGTTGCAGTACCTCAGCATCCCCACAGTAAAAAACACTTTAATTGATTAGAGGTACCAAGCAGCCACCCCCATAAAATAGACTCAAATGTCCTAATTACTAATACAACATATGGAGGCAGAGCAGAGGTGTGGTTCAATCTGTTGATGGATCAATTAGCACACAAGTCAGAGGATTGTGTCATCACCACTATTACCATCAAAACAAAATCCTATTTTACATATGTCTGTAATATCACACAAACGATCTTGTTTTTTTCCATTTGTGTAACACCTCCCTCCAAACTAAGAACTCAAAACACTTTGAAAACATTCAATTAAGCAGTCTCTGACTCTCCTGTTTTTTTCCCACAGGTTAGGATGGTGTAAATGACAATCTGGTTTATCTACCATGTAAAAAGTAAATAATTTCTACAACAACCATTTTCTTCCTACTCCAAAGAAAAATCTTAGCACTTCAATGAAGTATTGGTAAAACTGCTCAGGGTAGATTTTTTTTCTCTGGATACAAACTGGTGAAGAGCTTTAACCTTCACAGAGTAAGAGGGGGACCCCCCAGGTGTCTCTTTATCTTTAGGAGTTAATAAGTCGAAGTGAAATTGCAGTGCAGTGCAAATATCTCCATGGCTTTTATCACCCTAATACACATTGCATTCTGGGGGGAAAGGTTAGTAGTGTGAATTCTTTCACCCCTAAAAAAAGATGTAATTAATTACAGCAAGCAGCTCGTGCTGTTACCATTGGTAGTCTTGCATCTTAGTCTCAGTCTAAGAGCCTGTAAAACTTCTGGGGAGGATTCATGAGAAAATGCATATTGCCAGAATTCAAAATTAACTGGTTACCATTTAAATAACAGAAGAAAAATGTCACATTTTAAGAAGAATCTTTTTAAAATTAACTTGAATTGAATTGTTGAAATTACATGATTTACCAATCTTTTAAATGGTAAAACACAGAGCATACAGTACCATGGACTACCTCTGCCTTAGGGTTGCAGCTATTTCTCTCAGCAGCTATCATCTGAATGGGTTAATTTAATAGCTGTAGGTCTCCTGTATCATTCATATTAACCTCTTCTATTAAATTTGTAGGTTTCTGTGCTTTCTGAGGCATCCACCCTCCACTGTTACAACATGAGGAGGCCATTCTGTGTGTGGAACAGCCACCTTTCTTTTCAAATTTCACCAGCGCAGAAGGCTTAACTCTTGCTAAGTCTTTGTGAAGGCAAGCCATACCATCATAACCACATACACCATTTTCAAGGGGTACCATGAACAAGAGTCCTGTCTTTTTTCCCTTTTTCTGCTCCTACATAATGTGGGGAAAATAAACCTTATGCACCATTACAATTTTTCTTCTCCAGGTTTCATCAGACATGCATTTTAGCAGAGAAAGCTGATGCTTTCCAGCTTTCTAACTCTTTGCTTGCAAAATCATCATCAGAGAAGTTTTCCATTCTGAAAATTCAAATAAATATTGAAAGCAACCCTACAAGGACACTTTATCCCTGGAAGATTTAGATCATTGTCATTTAGCTGTTTCCACTGCTGTCTCTTCATAACAATATTTTATGATTCTGAAGGTAAATCTGAGACAAAACAGTTATTTACTGAGTCCAGAGTATTTAGATGTGAGTAAGAAGTCTGGGCAACTCTCACTGTGGGGCTCCTGTAGCTGTTTGGAAGCAATACAGATTGGAAAGCCAGACTTCTTACAATTGTCTCAAAATGGGTAAAAGTCAGGCAAAACTTGAGACACTCAGAATCATATATTTCTTCTGAAAGGCCAAGTCTAGCATTTTATATTCCTCTGGAAAGACTTCAGCAGGAATTGGTATGTCTCAAGGAGATGTCAGAATAAACATGGCATCAGGTTTCACCTGCTGTGCAAGCATGACGTCCAGGAAGCTGCCTGGTGCCAAGGCTGTGGACAGAAGCACCCTCTCTTCCTGAAGGGACAGCCTCACATATTTGTTTTGATAAGGAATTATTGCAATGGTATGTAATTGTTGACTCCCAGAAAATTACTGTCACAAAATTCAAAAGCAACATAAATATGACTGACAGCTGCCTGAGACTTTGAGGTGCCTGCTACAATGATAATCTTGCAGTGGCAAACAGTTTACTGTAGGACAGTCTCTCAATCCAGCAGTATAGTAAAAGTTATCTCCTTCCTGTTGGACTGGCCCTCTGCCCAACCTTCTCCTCCTCCCACCACCCATGTGCCCAGTCACATACCCTCACAGGAGCACTGCATAATACAAAAATATTATGGGATCCATATGTCTGAAAATTGAAGTGAGCTTGCCTAATATCTTGTTGTTTAT
>VZTY01005880.1:11288-39193 GCA_013400935.1 Turnix velox
CCTGCTCAGCCCCACATTAACCTTGTACCCATACTCATAAGCACACAGGAGCACTGCATAATACAAAAATATTATGGGATCCATATGTCTGAAAATTGAAGTGAGCTTGCAAAATAAGATGGTCTCTATTCAGTGTTTCATTTATTTAAAAATGCCTCAAGGACAAAAATACTTCTATGAATTCTACCAAGAAACTGCTGGCCAGTGTGAGAGTTGGACCTAAGGATCTGTAAATCCTTGACTGCATATCCAGTCAAGGAGTGGGAGCTACAGTTGGATTATCATTACATGGCCTTACAGTGATATGACAGAATGCACATTTATCATGTCATCTTTTGCTCCTGTGATAGTCGTCCATCAAGTGCTGTTTCTCTTCTTGACCTCTCTCACGCTGCACTCAAACAGGGCATCATCATTTCAACACATTGAGACTTTATTGTATGATTTGCTTGAAAACTCAAATGTCCTGATTTGAGGACATTTATATAAAGGGAAAAACATTACTCATCCTATACATATGCCAAGGAGATGCTCAGTAAGCTGATCTATAGACTTCCAGCACCGTGAGCCCTCACAGTCTGCAGTATCACTGGAGATTTCAGGGAGACAGGATCTTCAAGCTAAAGTCACCTTTTATATCTCAGTAGTGTTCTTCATCATATATACATGATTGAGTGGCACTTTACCCATAGAAAGGCTATCCTCCAGAAAGAGGAAAGCAAATCATCACTCAACAATTTCTTCTCTGTAGGAGAGCAGCTGTAAAACTGAAACTGCTGTTCAGCAGGGAAGTACATCTACCCTTTGAAATTCCTACTGCATCAGAAATGCAGCAATCGTAAGACAAAATACATTATTCAGACATCATACTACCCATCCAAATCTACCCAGAAATGCTAATGGATTACCAGAATCAAGCAGACTTCAGCTCAAACCAGGTATTGCTGGTTCCACCCTAACTTAAGCTGCACTGAATGTCATCCTCCCCCAGCTGGTATAAAGCCAACATAAACTGTGTGAAAGCTCTGTATGGTGTGTTCTGGCTAATTTGACAGAAATGTGATCATGTGCTCATTCCTGAGCCTGATCAAATTTGTATGTCGGGGAGATCAGTCAGAGCACAGGCCTCTGACTAATGGCTGTAGAGCTGCAGTGTGAGCATGAGCATCATGCAGTTTTCTGTGACTGAGGCCACCAGGGCTTGGACAGCATCCAACAAGATCTTCAAACTCCTAGGTCCTTTTGGTTTTTATCTCAAAAAGATCAACACCATCCCATACCATGCTGTTTTCTATCCAAATATGCTTCTGTGTCATGGATTATTTGCAGTGATCAGTGTCATTTGAACTGCCACCCCAGTCCTCCAAGTCCCTGCACTCATGTATGGGAGGAGGGTGTTCATCACTAACAGTTTAATTAGAGGAGAAGGATAAAATCTAGAATCAGATTTCTTCAACATTTGAATCCTGGTCCCTTCTGAACAGCCTTTTCACCATTTGCAGCAGCAGCCCCTGCAGTCTCAGCTGTGTAGATGCATTTAGCAAGGTTACAGCTGTGATATTTCAGAGAGATTTTTCATGTTTTGGGGTAGAAGGGCATTCTAAATGAGTAAAGCAGCCTTCACATGAAACTATAATTTTATGTCCTGTTTGGTTGTGGCTTATACCAGCTACCAAACAGTACAGACTTCATTATTTCAGGAAAGCAGTAATGTTTCACTTTTTGTGCCTGGTCTTGAAACTTCTTACCAATACTGCCTTCAAAAAAAGTAGATAGGGATAATTAATAACTTTGTTGATGCCACTTAGATTTCTATACTTCATACTTTCTCACAGAAATTTTTTTTAATATATGGATTTTCCTCAGAGGCAAAAGGTTTGAGGAACATTCTCTTTCCTTTTTCTGAGTTTTCCTTTTGAGCTACGCTTTCAGAGTGAAATACCATATGGCAGACACACACACACACTTCTTAGAAGAGTAATGAAGTCCCACAGAGATTACATACTTTTTCCCCCAGGGAATAGTTCTGCCTGTACTTCACATAGCAAGTTTTATACAGTTCTTTCCCTGTAAGACAATTTAGAGGGATGAATTTTTATACCAGAGTAAACCATATTTATACCAAAGCAAATCTAAAGCAATTTTCTTGAAGTCACTGAAGGTACTTAAGATTTATGCTGGCATAAAAGGGCCCTGAATGTGATCTATATATTGTTAGTTGGTGCTCATAATAGAAAACCTGAAAAACATGGTTACCTAAATGTCACTTACCCTGAATTTACTATCCATGTTTACACCATCAGCAGAGAATAACAGCATTAAAGAGAAATATGTTAGATGTAATTTTTCTAAATCAGCCACTGTGTCTCTGAGAGACCGGGAAAAATTCTGAGATCTTCAGCCATCATTAGATATTTTGCAGAATTTCCAGACATTACTGCTAGGGTAAATACAGATTTTTATGGGGCAAAGCATGAAGTAAGAATTAAAAAGGGTATTTCTTTTGGGAGCATTTACTTTTTTAGATGATCATAAATACACAGCTCAGGCAATCTTTTGTAATGCTGCTTTATTTTTCAAAGAATAAACCAAATTTTCATTTTGTTTTTCTGCACGTAAGACAGTCTTTTAATTCCAGATGTAGGTGACATATAAGAAATGAATGCAAGCTCAATTTTAACCATAATAGACTCTGCATGTTGCCACTGCAATGACCTTTTAATCCCTTGGAGTTTAACCATTTCCTAATGTCTCCTAACAGCCATTTTCTTGTTGGGAAAGCCCTTCCTAACTGATAACATCTAAACAAGCTCATACCTTAATTAGAAAAATTCTCCCATAAATATTTATGTTGCTGTGATTAGGTCATTTACTGAATCCAGCTACCCATTATGAGCTAAAATAGAGTGCCTTGTTTTGAGAAGCCTGGGGCATGACATAGTTTATACTAGGGGACTTCAAGTTGTAATTCATCTAATCAAGTGCCTGACCCTTTGCCTCCAAAGTAGCCAGTAGTCGTTGGAGGGAAATAACCTTCTGCTGAGCATAGTATCCTTCAGTTCTGTACACTGAGAACTACAGAACAGCCTCATGAAGTCCTTTTTTTGGATAAGAAGTTAAAATACCTGAACGGGGGTAATATCTCTTTTTCTGAAATAAATACAAAAAACTGCAGAAGTACCTAAGGATGATTTCTAGCTGAAGTGTGTTTCTGCTACCTAATGAGGCTCCCATGCCACATCAGGGCAGTTATTGCAGATTGCTGCCAGGCTGCCTGGTGTGCGTGGATTTAGATACCTGGTGTGTCATCTCCCATTAAGAGAGTGATGAGAGATTGAGGCAGTCTGATTTCATGGGATTCTCTCTGGCTCTCTACGTGAAGGAAGCACTGAAATGGGGCAACACATTTAGTGCTTAATATGGAGTCAGAGGAGGTATTGGAAGGAAAGCAGTCTGAATCTCTCTCTTTCAGATGCCTAAAGCCATTGGTGTGTTTGGGCTGTGCATCTGAATGTAGCCTTTTGGCTACATACAAGTAAACTTAACCATGCCTGGGAGGTAGAGCATGACTGCTGAATGGCCAGTATTCCTCCCTAGCATGTTTTTGACTGCCACACTGTCATGCAATTCCCAATCACAACTTTGGCAACAAAATTTTCCAAATCTGGTTCCTGGGAGGAAGCTGGTGCATGGTCCCTCCAGTTTGGTAGCTGAGGATTCTTGTAGCATAGACAGGGCCACTCCTGGCCAGCAGGCCTACATGCATAAGAGCACTTCTGGAGCATGTTTAATTTAATGGCATTGATGCAATTTCTGACATCTAGTGTGCTAATTCTATGAGTAGGTAGAGATGCAAGATTGCTTCAGGAGTTCCAATTCGTTCAGCATGAAGTGGGAGAAAAAGTTGCATTATTAAGTTTTTTTAAACTAAGTTCTCTCTTTATTCATTCAAAATGTTGTTCCTTTCAGGAAAAGTTGCCTTCATTAATTCCCAGACATCTGAGTCTAACTTGGAGTAACATGTTTAAAATTAGAAGACTCCTTATTTTTCTGTTTTCCATCATTTATGCTATCCGCATTTGTACAGACACAGTTTTAGAGTTACTATAAAGTCAAAATCTCCTTCATACCTATTCCAGCAGCAGATTTCCATCTTCCCATTTCCTTCTCCGGAATACAATTAATTCACATTTAAAATAAGAAAAGTCTCCCTTCTCTACATGTTGTCTCAGCAGCTGCAGTTATTCAAATCAACTTCTGTTGTTTTTTTTTTTTTACTTTTTTCATTTTGCTGAAGAACACACCTAACTTATATATTGATCTGGGAATATTGCAGGAAATTTACTTTGAAACATTTAACTAGTAAGGAAGTCTGAAAATATAAGAGGTGCTCTCTTCATGTGTTACAAATAGCTATTTGTCTAACTTTTATTTACTCCATTTCTTCTCTACATGAAAAAAAAAGCAAGCAAGCAGTGGGATTTTCTGTGGCTTCACTGTTTATTTCTCTATTGTAAACCGAGCCTGATTTAAGCTATGTATTCTTGAAAGAGAATGTACTTACATTTTAGTAGTATAATTTATTGTCCTGTTTTGGATAACAGTTTTTGACATAACTATGCTTAATGTTTTAGTTAGTGTCAGCTCTATACTTCCTTAATTTGTTTCATGTTCTCCATACTATGATATTGATCTTGAAATAATAAGATTAGGAAAATAATCATTTCGAGTCTTCCTACATGTAGTCTGGTTTCAGAAACATTAGGGGTCACATTTCTGAGATTTTTATTCCCAGCCACATAAGGATCTTTGTCTTAAAAAAAGATAAAAACAAAGCTGAGATACTCTTCTGATTGCAAGAACTACCACCAAGTGCTTAAAGAGCAACAAAAATGATCGCAAGAGTCACGTTTCAAATCAAGGAGGTTGGTTGCATTGCCTTTCCAGAGTTATGGGACTTACTGCAGGTTTGTAAACCATAAACATGTACCAACTAAAGGTTTCCTGATTTTCAGAGAAACTGAGCACCAAAAGCACTCCTTGAAAACAATTATCCAGTGCATCTAAAATTAAAGCTAGTTTATATAGATAAGCTGGGCACGATAGCTTTTGTATGAAGGGCTGCTAGGAAGGTACAATTGCTATGAGTGATCTTTCCTTTAAGGTAGGACTACAAATGAGGTAAGTACAAGTTATGTGAGATCCTCTTCTTCAGTGGCTTGTGTTTGCACTGGATTTGGCATTATTAGGAGCAGTTCAGATCACAACATTCCTTCTCACTTCAAATAACGCTTCCTGTCCCCTAATTGGACTTGACCGTGGATAAAGTAATCTGTGCTTGAATTCACAAGCCAGGCTATTTTGTTGTTTCTTACTCTTTCCTGAAGACCGTTTCTGCCTGCTTAGCTGAAATAATCAATGGTACCTCTGATGACTGTGTGAGATGCTTGGAATTATAAAGTACAAAGTGGATTTTAAAGCCTTTTGCCGCTATCATATTTCAATCTTCCCCAACCAAAATTATTTTCTCTCTGCTTCTCCCTTGTTGATCACCATTCAGACAGACCAGTTTTCACCTCATACATCACAGCAGGACCATCTGCACCACCCAGCAAACCATCACCCTCCACTCGTTCACCACACTCTGAGGAATGATCTCTTGCCTATCAGTAACAGATTACTATGACTCACCTTTCATTTGTCAGTCAGCAGTGAAAATTATTAAACTGATGTTAACCAGACAAAAAACATTTACAGTCTTGTTCATGGGAACATATTGTTTTATAAGAGTATTGAGATCAAATAAGACAAAATGTCTGCCACAGAGGCTGGTTGTTCAATTATTTCTGATAGTAGCAGAGGTAACAAAGAGAAACTTCCTCTGGCAATTTTCAGCAACAGATTATTTCACTGAAATGGCCAGTAACTATTTCTCTGGCTGAAAAAAAAGTTCAGCATACTTGAGCTAAGGTGAGTGTACAACAGTGTCCTAGAGCAGAGATGGATGAAGAGAGCACATGTGGAAAGATCACTTTCAGTAGAAAACTGTGAGAATGTCAGCAGAGGTTCCAGCAGTCAATTGACAAGGAGATACAATGGAGAATGCTTGCCCAAGTCTCACTTTGATTGTGACAGTCTCTGATTCGGTTGAAATCAACTGCAAAATCTTACAGTAGCTGGTCCTTCAAAACCCAAGCATTTAAGCATTTCCAGTCAGACTGAAAAGAAAAAATTGTCAAGAATATCGAACTCATATAGTATTTCATCCTTTCTATACGCATTGACAATCACAATATTTTAAAGGCCATTGTTTTCCAGCACAAGGATCTTTGGGTTCAGACTCACTCTCTGATTATGCCCATGATCACAGCTTGGATTATGACTGATTTCATACATCATCACCTAGCACTAAAATTATCTGCTAATTTTTTATTATGAGCAACCTGCCTGTTCAAAGGCTAAATGCATTTGTCTGATAAATGAAACCCCACTGTCATTCTCTTTGGTGGGTCCCAATTGTGAGCTGAGTTTATGGGTCTCAGCAAGGCCTCAGATGGGAATCTATAACTGCTGGACTGGTAGCCAAATTCCTGTTACATCCAGGAAAAAATCAGTTTATGAGGACTTAGTCTCTTCTGAATTGGAGAGATAAGCATCTGAAAATCAATCCCAAGTGCACAAATCTTATCTTTGAAGACCTGGTATCTATGTACTTTATGGCTTGTCTCTTTTAACTAGCCATGATCCAAGCAGGTGCTTCAATCTGTATACCTCAGTAGTGGTCCCAAGCTAATCACGAGGCAGATCTTTAGTTCTTTCCGTTATTAAGAGGACCAACTTTGTTATTTTCCCTTTTGTCATCTCTCTGTATCATGTACTGTCTTCTCTGTGGAGCTGAAAAAGGGAATGTCACCATTGAGATCAGCACCTTTTCCAAAACACCAAATCATCTCCATGCCATCTCACATTTCTACTTCTCTGAATCATCTCTAAATTTGAGTTTCAACTGACCCAAACTCCCCTGGCACTAAAACACTGCAACAGTTCACATCTGTTAATCACTGGGGACTCTGACATTTTGAGACCAAATTATTCATTCTCTCCACATGTAACTTAACTAACCCCAGTGGGAATATCTCAACTGACCACTTAAGACAACATGGACACTGGGGTGTCTCAGAAGGTTTGGATGATGCTTAGCAACAAGGGCTCATTTTTCTCCAACTATTTTTTTTCTGGTGATAACTGTGAGTTATCTCCCTAGAGAGGGTGGTTCCTTTTCAGTGCTTCAGCTGTAAAAAGAATTAAACAGGTGCAGAGGACCATGCTCCAGACTTGGGAGTGACAGCCATGAAGGCTAACCACAGGAAATGAAAGGCAATATTCCTGCTGTATATTTTTTGGTTGCCAAGGCTGACATGAGAGTGTCATTATGTAGAGAAAGCATTTAGATTTGCCCCTTGAAATGTCTTTGCCCCATTTTCATTTGTGACACAAAGAGGTCAGGGTAGTTTTCCTTGCAATTTCTTTTATAGTCATCTCTGGAATAATGTCTCTAAGCTCAGCTTACTTTTTGTCAATAAGGGGCATTCTTTTCTGATTTCTGTTGTGCTGCAGCCATCTGTGGTTCACCATGAATGCTTTACTGCTGACATTTCTGGCTGATCTGTTTTAGCTTTCCACAGTTCTTACTTGGTAATAGCCATGGAAGTAGTTGAGCAGCCAAACTGTGTAGACATCACAAATTCATTGTTCTTCTTTTGCTATTTAGAGCTGTTTAACCCCCTGGCCTCATGCAGGTGAGGAACCCTCATTGACTATCTCTTCTGTGGCCAGAATCTCCTATGTTGTCACCTCAGTGTTTGTGGAAAGCAGAGTGGGCACTCAGATATCCTTGAGGAGGGACTGAACTGACATGGTAGTCTGACTTCCACATCAAGAACTTCTTGTCTGCTATGTGTCCTGCACAGCATTCCCAACAGCAAGGGGAATCAAACAGAGGAAGAACAGGAAGTCAAGCCTTGCTGAAACTAGAGCTCCAGTCATTCCCTGTGTGGTTCTCTCACTTCCCTGTCAGACTTGGAAGGAGCATACAAGCAGGGATAATTGGTAGAATATTCCCTACTCCTTATTGTACAGTGTAATTTCTGCTTTCCACGAAAGCATGAAATGGCCACTGTATCATCTCTTGGTTCCAATCCTGCTTTCTGTAACTTGCTCTGGCTGCTGAAAGCCAAAAGTCCGTAGTACTCAGTAGTTCTGCTCAAAGACCTTTATTTCCTGTATTCTCTTTTTGTACTACGACAGCTACTTTCCTCTGGCAGCCCTCAGCATCCCAGGCTTAGTGGAGCTAAATGGAGTGTTTCCCTCAGAAACACTCGTGGAAACTCAACCTGATGAATGAAGGAAACTTCAAAGGAAAGGAAAAAAGTAAAGGAAAAAAAAAGCTGAAAAATCATCTTGGTGCTGGGAACAAGCATGTACAGCTATTTATGGAGATTTCATCCATGGGAATAAGGGGAGTCAGCCAGGTTTGCTGTGAAGTCTCCAGGCTCAGCAGGTCTGTGGCTGGCCATAAAGTACTCCTTGTTTCCTCCATCAGATCACCAGAAGGCTGGCTGGAGGATGCTTGACTGGCTCATGGAAAAGAGAAGCAGAGATATCCATGTAATGTATAATCCAAGGTGACTTGGAATATTCACTGACTACTTGCAGCAGCCTGTTTCAGCTCTCAGTGTTCACCTCTGTCTGCCCTGGCCTGGCTGTGGAGCTGTCTCCATGGACCCAGCAGTGTTTAGCTATGTGTCACATCTACCTTCCTCACTCCTCCTGCTCCTGCATGATGGCAGTTTGCAGCACCACGTTGAAGGCTGCCAGCCTCCATTCTCTCTTCCTGTTTATACTGGATCACATTCACCATCCTCCTGGCCCTGGCATGCAGTCATGTCACAGACAGTCTGGATTCACCCACAGGTGCTGTGACTGCAAGCATGGGGAAAATTAAAGTAGTCTCTGTTCCCTTCACTTGTAGAGATGCAGGAGTTTCTCTTTCTGACATTTAAGTGCAGCCATTGTCAGCCTCTTGCTCCTAGCATGACCCTACTTTTCTGCTCACCATGTAGGGATCTCTCAGACTCAGGCAGGAAAAGGAAACTTCTACTTTAATTGGCATCTAAGTGATGGACACAATCTTGAGGAGGAGGTTGTGTGCTCACAATGGTAGAAGCTGTGTCTGCAGGACCTGAGGTGTTTATGGAGGGTAAGGTAAGAGCAAATCTAAATTAAGGACTTCTTTTCAGGAGAAAACTCCAGCTGAGTCTGGAACTTGTGCTATGCAAGGAGGAGACTGAATCTCCCACTAAGGATGTTTCTGGCTTTCTCATGCTGGATGTGATGATCCTGCTCCAGCTCAGCAATGGTGTTTCTTCACCTAAACAATGAGAAGTTCAGCCAAGTAGGCCTAAATGCTGGAAAAGCCACAGCCAGTAAGGTACTGCAAGCCAGGAATAAGAGCAAGGCACATTCAACATGTGAGACCTCCACCAGGTGTTATTGGCTATTAGGTGGGGCCACCCCCAAGCTCTTGGCCCAACGTAGGCTATTGTTTTGTAGCCAGAGTGATTCAGCCTATCAAGAGGAGGTCTGAGCCCTATGATCCTACAGATGGAAGAGAAAGTGTATGGCTAGAGGCAACTCAAAGAATAAGGGGACATCTGCAGACCCTGAACCTGAGGCATGGGGATTATGAGGGGTCTTGTGGAAAGACCTGGGAAAGGGTCAAGGCAGGCACTGTGCAAGAATCATGCAGAGAGTTGGGCAAAAAATGTGTTTACACAGCAGGAGTATTTTTAAATCCATCATTTGGTGCTGTAAAACCAAACCTCCCACCGTGCCACTGTGGGGAGGGAGCACAGTGACAACAGCAGAAAGCAGGCATGGAAATAGCAAAGCTCTCCAGCATCTTTGCCTTGATTTTACAGACCTGGGAGGAGACATGCTTCTGCTGCTATGCCTATTATTTATAGGAAAGATGAACCCTGATCTCAGCAATGCTTTCTGCAGAAGCTTAGAGACAGATGCTGTGTGCAGGAAAATCTGCATTGGCCTCCCCTCTGGAGCAGATCACGGGAGAAGGTCTCCAGAGCTGTCCCACTGCCTTCTTGTCCCACCATGGCTCTCCATCATTCTTTGAGGGTATGTTTAGAAGACAGCACTTTATTTTGTGGTGCTGCTTATACTTGCTCATTCAGTGTAAATAACTGTATTAACTTTATAGGCAGGGCCAGTTTGAACTGACTGAGATTCATGTAGCAAACTGGAACTCTGCCAGGCCCACCAGAGCAGAGTCCTGTTAGTATGAGATGTAGCCTGAACAGCTCTCAGGATGGGAGGTCTCTCCAAATGAATGTGATCCCTCCTTGCTCTTTACAGATTAGTTTTAACACTGACACAATGGCTGCCAAATATTGAATCTGCCAGAAATGTTAAAAAAGGCACTTTGATCTCATTCACTTGTTCATGTTAAGAATGTATTGTATTATTTTGCCTCCTTTGCAGTCAGAGGAAAAATGTTTCACTGTTGTATATCTCTCATGTTCAATAATCTGTGTGCTGTGTTACACAGGACTTCTGCTTTTCTCTTCTACTTGCTTTTGGACTGCTTACTTCAGCAGTTGTTGCATGCTATACATTTGTCTAAAGGTTTAATAGTTTTATATAAGATCTGTGGATACTTGACAACATGCTCATCAAAACAATGGAAAAATTTAATTCTTAATGTATAAAAATGTGCAAAAACTACTTAAAATCAGTTTAAACTTTTGTGCTACTTATTAAGTTCCTGGCTTAGCAGTTGATACAGTTCACATATCTGTTCTTGGCACACGATGTACATACTTCTAACCACTACTATAAAAAGCAGCTAATATTCACTAATAAAATGATTCATTGACAATTATCTAGGAACAGTATTCTTGCAATGCCTCAGTTCCACAGGGTATTGTAACAAATACAGCATACAACAAAACCAGTGTAAATCTCACATTTAAACACGATGGAAAATGCAATTTCCACTAACAAATTAAAAAAAAAGAAAACTTTTTATGAGGAACTTTGATACAAAATCAAAGTATGATATTTTTTTACAGCTAAAATTGAAGAATAAGATGTAGCATGTTAAACTTGTTGCCATGAGATCCTGAGTATACTTTGATAGTCTGGCATGACAGTTCAGTCATCAATTACACTGGAGAAGATATGGATAAACTTGCAAAATAGAATGAATATGCATCACCATGGCTGTTTCTTGATATTCTAAAAACAGTGTTGTTATTTTTTATGTTTAAAAAGCAACTACATGGAAAATATTTTCGGAAGACAAAGAATATTCTGTTTTCAAAACAAATTGCTTACTTCTGCTGTATATCACATTGTACTTGATCTACTTTCAATCTTGTCTTCAGAGGTTAATTTTCTGACATGTGATCAAGTAAAACAAAAATTTATTGTACTTTCTCTCTGAAAGCTAGAAGTCAGAAAAAATGCATGCCAAATTGAATTTAGAAAATTGGCCAGTGATTCTTTTAGCAAAGAGAAAATTTGCTTTGACTCCTATATTATTGAATATTTGATGGGCACACACTTTCTTAATGATATTGCTACTGGATACTCTATTTTCATTAGTAAGAATTGGTAGGTTTCCTTTCTTGCTTTTCTTCTTTAATTTGGCAGAGTATTTTAACAAAGAATCACATTGCTTTTCTTTGGAGATTTGCTATCAAAAGGAGTATGTATTAATGATAGATAAGTTATCATGTTGATTAATTTTCAGTATCATATTATTGAGAATTACAAAGCTTGACTGAGACATGGCAGCAAATACATTCTTTTGGGCTCTGAGTAAAACATAATAAAATTCTTAGCATGATTTAGAATTTTTTTTAATTGAAATCCATATTGCTGAGAGGGCCACCTTTTTCCTGTTGGAAAACTATTATTACCCACACAAGACCAAGAGCCTTAGTTAAACTCCTGGACTTACTGTACTGCAAAGTGGCTGCTTCAGAAAAATTATTATATGACGGATGTTTCAGGGTCATCAAACATAAACTGGCTAGAGTAAGCTCCTTTGGGGCAATCCTTGCAATGGTAGATATATCTTCAGGATTTCAAGATTTTTGGCTGTTTCATTCTTACTATATGGAGCACACATTCATATAAAAAACTTATATGTCATACATTTAATGGACAAATAGCTCCCCTGCAGCTAAATATACACATTGCCACTAATTGAACTTTGTGCTGATTCCAGTGATTCTGCATTTGGACAGCACAGAGGCATCTGAAAACTGGCATTTTTTCCAGCTCAATCAATTGATTCTCTCTAATAAAATTATAAGACTTGGTAAGAATGACAGTCTTTAAGAAATTCACCAGGAAGGATTACCTAGATCACGTAGACTTGAGTGTTGGTCTCCACAGTTTAAATTTTTGGCTTGCAGGTAGTGTGATGTGATTGTTCTCAATGATTCTCTCTAAACAGCTTTTGCTGAATAGAGGCAATAACTATCATTAGCAAAATCACTGTACCACTACACACTCCAGGGTGATGTGTTTAATTAATTCTGACTAGCAGCAGCAGAGATGGAGACAACAGAGGGGAAGAAACAGAGGGGGTAGAAGGATAGAAAATGGTGCATTTTCCTTCTTAAAAAAGGTCCTTCAAAATCCAAACAGCTTTGCTCAGTAGTCTATAAATTTCCAGTATGTGTCACATAGTCTCTCTCTTCATGTTGTAGCTGCTATGCTCTCCTTGTTCAAAAAGACAGTGTGAAGATATGATCAATACAGGAATTCATAGGGGAAATACAGGATTTTAGTTTTGAACTCTGTTAATTAAAATTGTGGTTAAGTAAATAGTGTGATTAAACACCATTAGTAACTAGAAACTACAGATAGATACCTCACAAGTACTTTAGCTCAAACAGTCTGATTCAAGCATTTCTGGCAAGATTTAAAGCAAAGCTGAGCTGGTTTTGGCATCGCTCTCTCCATTGGTGCTCTCTGAAGAAGAAGTAAACCTCTCACCCATCTGCTTGGGAGAGACACATACCGTTAAATTCATCCTTGTTGAATTCACTTAAATGCTTCTTACAGTTTGTTCCTGCTTTTAGTTTTCAACCTTGCCGGTGCCTTGTTAACCAACAACTTAGGACACCTTTGTTACTTGGCAAATATTCTAGATCAATGTAATTTTTAATCTTCAGATGACTCTCCTGTGTAAAGTGGGGAATGTAGTCACATTGCACTATCATTCAGTTTTAAAATCTCAGCAAAGTGAATTTCCAATTTGCATATATACTGTGCCTGGCTTGGATGGGTTAACCATCAAACAGAAGCATGGGAGTTACTCATAAGTTACTCATAGATGGAGGCTACTTCAAGGAAGAGGCATAGCTACCCTGAATTAACCTGCTGGGGAAGATCAGCTAGGGGAGAAGGTGAGAAGACAAAGATAAATAACTATGACACTGATGTTTATTGTATGAGAACCACTTTCTATTCTTGTATCAAGAGGGTAAAAATGCCTATAATTAAATATATACAGCTCTTAAAATTTTAAAATGCTGTGGTTTAAATCCTTATTATTTTGCTCAGCTTTAGTTGTTAGAAACATTTGCCACAAGCTTTCAACTTATTTGAAAGTTTCAATTGAAAGGGTTCCCTGATTTTTCAGAATCACACTAAGGAGATAATGTTATTTTGCCCATGTTAAGAATAACTTCATTTTAAAACTGCAGAAGTTTCAATGTCTTACCAATTTCTGAAAATTCTTGGTTTCCTCCTGGTCACAGACAATGCATTAGAGGCTGGCACCTGCATTACCCCAAGAATCTTTGACTGTAGTGGGGGGAAAAGGCACAAGAATTTGTTCCCCTGCAATTACTCCTGCAGGCACTCAAGGCTGTGTGAGCTAGTGACTAAAAACACATGCGAGGAAACTCGCACACTACTTTTCCTGATGGCTTCCAGCTCCTTGAAAGAAAAGGAAAGAACTGCATCATATCAGAAAAGCTTGCAAGGAAAGCTGGAAGGAGAGAGGAAGCTGCAGAGGGAACAACTGAGAGGTCAGAAGAATCGGGTTCTGATAGGAGCAGAAGAACACAGAATGACTGAACTTCAAACCAGGCTCAAGACTCCTGAAATTCTGCTGGGTCCTACGTTGTGTACCTACATAATGGGGTCTGCAATTGCTGCTGTCAGTTACTTTTAATAGCTTAGGGATATAATACCATCAGGTCCGGGTCTCAATGACACCAAGAGCCTAACTGGGACTCCATAGTCTGCCACTCACAAATTGCTTTATCTTGTACTTAAATTGTTTGCATCTGTTTAGTTTCTAGTTCACAATTACATTTAAAGAAAACTGATTTAAAATACATTGAGGTTGAGGGTTTTTCTACTTAAATACGTACCTTTGTATAACCTACTGTGCTAAGCCAAGTGGAGTTTGTGTTTCTTTGCATTGTGTTAGTTTCTCATTGCATCAGGAAAATGAAATCCTAAATTAGGGAAATACTTAGGATTTCCAATTAACTTTTGAAAGCATCATGAGTGCTAAAAATATCATGTGGAGCAGGAAATAGACCAATAGGCCCATGGTTCATTGATGCACTTGTTTTAGTCTTTTGTGTAATTTCTAAAGACCCACTGATTGCTCTGCTATATTTATTTGAAAACACTACACACAAGAAGGAAAAAAGGATACTACAGCAGAATATAAAAATATAATTCCCCATAGCTGAGTGGGAAAACAAAAATTATTATCATGAAGCCATATGGAATTTATGTATTAATTTTACAGGGGAAAAACTATTTAAAGAAAGCTGAAGCACAACACTTTTTTTAAAAGGCTCATAAATAATTAACTATTTCACTTAGTTGGGTACTAAGCAGTTCTTGATTATAGAAATCATATGAGAGGATTTTCTCTTGGATGTTAATAAAATTTGAATTAAGTCAGCTTTAACCTCATTTTAATGGGGTTAAAGAAATTTAGAATAGTGTGAGAAATGTGTATCTGATTAAGAAGATTTTTGAGAAACTAGGGAATAGATTCCCAAACCACAGAAACTCATTTTATGCATATGTAATTCTTCTGAGTAATAATAGAATTAAACCTGTTCAATGAAGGTGGTGGGTAATGGCAGAAAAGACGATTAATGACCCATTCTCCATTCAGCTTTAGCTTGAGCTACTGCAGTTTTGATACCTCATAAATTTATCCAAGATTTTGTGCATATAAGCTCTGCAATCATGGATTGAAATCTATTGTGAAATGCCAAGAAGCACTTGGAGGATTTAGTTTAATAACAAATGGACTGTTTTTCCTCTTGTCCTCCATCAGAAGTGATTACTGTCTATGAGCCCAGCTGGATATTGGAGAACTGAGTGTTTCTGATCATCAGCTTTGGGGCAACACAACCAAACAGAACTTAAAGACTGATAATCATCACTGTGGATGCAGATGAGACAAGCGCAGAAGGCAAAGCTTAGCTGTGAATGTCATGTCCTGGCCCCAAATCAGTGATCAAAGGCATTCCAAAACAAGCACTTAGTGTTTGAAAGCTGCCAAAGAATTTGGGTGCAGTATTAGGAAGGAGATGAAGAACAGATTATACATCAGTAGCAGCTACTCCCTAGTTTGATGAGGAAGGATTTAAAAAAAAAAAAAACTGGGAAGATACAAAAGGTTTTTACACATCCACAATGATCCTCAATAGTGGTGTGATGTGTATTTTGTAGCCGTGCTTCAAGTTAGTATTTAAAGGAAATGCAACAAGCAGGAGGCTGTAGGGTGGATGGAGACAGGAGAGTGATAAAAGAAATGGTGAACTGAAAATGGAGAGGAGACCCTGGGAGGCCTGGAGAGAGTCATAGAATCATCGAATCATAGAATAGTTTGGGTTGGAAGGGACCTTAAAGATCATCGAGTTCCAACCCCCCTGCCATAGGCAGGGACACCTCCCGCTAGACCAGGCTGCCCAGTGCCTTGTCCAGCCTAGTCTTGAACACCTCCAGAGAGGGGGCATCCACAACCTCTCTGGGCAACCTGTTCCAGTGTTTCACCACCCTCACTGTAAAGAATTTCTTTCCTATATGATTGTTCAAAGGCATGATGCAAAGGCAGCTTTGGCACTGGGAATCTCCTGTTTTGAAGCTAAAAGTATATTGCTAGAAAGTCACATTGCAGGAATTAACAGTTTTTGGAACCTCTTTACTGCAATGACTCCTGGAGATTAGGACATGAACTTTAAAATGTGGAGAGGGCTTTCATGCTTGTTATGAACAATAGACATCTTATTCTTGATAAGCACAACATAGTAAGTGCACTTCTCATTGAGTAGAGCTGATCAACCTCTGGACAGCCTTCTCTCTGTGCCTACCCATCATAAGAAGATGGAAAAAAGCTCTCAGAAAGAAAATGAGCTCTGCATGGCTGATTTTCTACAGCATCTGGTGTCTCGGAAACTGCTTCTTCAGACAGTTCTCTTGGCTGCTTGGGAGAGTCAGCAATGTTCAGCTGCAATATGGTTAGGCTTGCTTCCCAGATCATATCTACACCGGCCTGTGGAGCCTCTGCCTCCAAAGTACTGGAGGTAGACAGAGAAACCGCTCAGAGCATGTACGTGGCTGGAACAGACTCACACCAGATGGCCATTCAAAATAGCTTTCAGGAGAAAAGCGTCACACTGAGCAGATGCAAGTCTTATCCTTGAGAAATGTCTTCCCAGCTGCCATTTTCCCTCTGACTCATCTTCTAGAAGAACTGTGTTTATTTCAATCACAGCCAATGTTGAGTCACAGATGCCATATCTCAAATCAGTTCACTGGGTCCCATTGTGGTTTGGAGTGCATTTTCGTAAGTATATTAGGCAACTAAACTTCTTTTTGTTTTCTACATGCTTGCCCATACGTCCAGCTTTCTCTTATTTTCAGTTGCATGTTTGATGGAACAGTGGCAAACTTTTTGAAGCACTAACACAAATGCAGATTAAAATATTTATATTTGATAGAGATTGCTAACAACAATGAGAAACACTTGATTTTGAGGCCCACTTTGTCAGTCTCACATTAAATGAGAGCTTCGGCTTTCAACACTGGGTGTTAAAAGTCATTCTAAATACAAAATGTCTAAGATCCTTACAAACTTAATTATAAAAGACAGAAAGTTTCTCTGAGCATCTGCACATGTATCAAGTGGTCATTTAGGTTTTCTGCTCTTGAACAGGCTTTTTTATTTGATAATTCAAGAACTGCCTTTTTCAATACTTGAGCCATGATTTCTTTGTACTAGAACTGGATAATATAATACAATGTCATGAAAGGTAAAAATAGAACTGGAGGAGTTTTTTTTTTAATTTCCTGCTAATTTCCTCAGCAAATTCTGAAAGGTTTACAGTCATTGCACCAAACACGAGTACTGTCTGCACTGAGCATATGGTGTATTTCGATCTTCTTTCAGCTCCCAAAAAAACCTAAGGGTCTTTCATGAATATCTTTTCACCCTAGCCAGAAAACATGTGAAACAAGCTCTGTCACTCACACTCCTTCCTAAGCTACAGTCAATCTGTGCCACAGAGGAACATGTTTCAGCTCCCATCTTAGGCTAACCTATGAAATGCTTTATGTTCTCTTGCTCCAGCTGTTGGACTCTGCCTTTTGCCATTCCCTCCGCTCTCCTGCAATTCTTCCTGTCAATTCCTACTGTTTTACTAAGGCTGGAACCTGAATTTACCATTTTCTTGTCAGAAATTTGTAATAACTTCCAATAAAAATCACCTTTTTGCCAAATATCTTTATGCTACTCAAAATTAAGAACTTCGGCCAATGCTGTTCAGTCAGTGAACCAGCTCCAACAATTTCCTTAGAATTCATTAAGCTGCGAGGAAGCTCAGAGGCATTTGCATTTTTTTCAGAGATGCCAGACTCACAAGAGTTCCTAAGTTAATTACTCACCATATAGACTTTTCCAGGGTGCCAAAAAATAAACAGCAGAACAAGAAAAGTGGCTTCATGAAAACTCAACAGCACATACAGGGACACAACTTTGTTCTGTTTTGATTAATTTGATGTATTTTTCCATGGCAATGGACCAAGATATGCAATAAGAGGAAAACTATCAGCATTGGAATTTTTGGACTACTGCATTGATTCTTCGGCACCACTAAGTAAACCTGCGCAATTTTCATACAAGGAGAAAACATCCTGCTTGTAGGTGGCCAAACACCTGGTCCCCAAGCTAGAAAGGCAACAGCTGCTTTCCTTAACATGCCTGATTTGAGGAAAGAAGGATGTTGTCCATATATTTTCACAATGCCATTTATAAGGCAATGTTTGTGCCTTGGTACTGTACAAATTATTGCCTTTGACAGGAGAAATAAAATTTTAGTACAAGACTTTGGAATACTCAAAAGACTTTTTTTGAAACACAGTTCCAAAGAAGTCAACTGCTTCAGAAAATAGAATAAATTCGGTTCCCAGAGTTCCTTTGCTATCCTCCAGAATAGGAACTCCAGAAGCCCATGAGCAAATCCAGCTAATTCCATCTCAATACAAGGGATCCACCATACTTATATGGTACTTCATATTTCTGTTGAAAAGCCATGTTGAGTTTGTTTGAGATGGAGTAGAGTGCATTAGCATATTCAGATGTCAGGATGTTTGGATTCTGCAAGGAGACTCATCTGGAAGCAATGTATATGTTTCAGTTCTTTAAAGAAAATGCTTAATTCTAATTTTTCATGAAAGAGCTTTTCCTTGGAACAACTCATCTGCTTAAAATTAGGCATGTACTTGTTTGTCTTCCTGACTTGAGGCCATACAATATACAGTCCTCTGATGCTGAGTAATTTATATGTTCTCCTAAAGCAACAGTCAGCCAACATAGGACAGAATGGATGCAACAGTTCCACATATGCATTCTTTTCTGGTCAAAAGACCATGGAAATGAGCCTATGTCTTTGAAAGTCCCATTATTATTGTCATCTCTGGAAAATGCAATGGGTTATGAATATTTCCAAGATTTTTAGTGAATTATTCATAATCCTCAGCATAAAAAAATTGTGGACTTCACTAGCTTCTCTAGTATTTGGTGTGAAGGTTACAAATGGTGACCACAGTCTACAACAGTTCCTTCTCTCCTTTCAACCCTTTGAAACACTTAAATGTGTGAAGGCTGTATAAAGTCTGAAGTCCTAAGCCTGCAGTAGACCCCAGAACTATCAAGAAGGCCATGTGACCTTCACCATCTAGCAGAAATTATTCTGTAAAGAAAGAGTTGCAGGATTATAACTACATATTTCCTTGTTGCCCAAAGACACAAAATGGAGTGTGCTGTACTAAAATGCTCCTAGAATCACCTCTTGCTGGTATTCTTGAGTTATGGATGAGTCCTCACATTGAAGCAGCTGAGCTAGCCTGTCATGCTAGCATATAGAATGAGATTTCTCTGTCTGTATTGAAAGTGTAAGCATATTCCATATCCTTGCCAAATCGCAGAAAAGATGTGATAAATGCAGTAACACAGAAGAGGACATTTGCATAGATATGAATTATGCAATAGAGAAGAGGTAAAAGAAATAAATGCAGATGAGTCCAGACTGGTAAAATTCACATTTCCAACCCTGATCTACTTGCCTGCTGTTTACTGAAGCTTATGATTGTACTCAGAGAAAAGATGGACACTATGCTAGTTAACACACACACTAAAGTACTTCTAAAGGTTATTTATCAGATTGCATTCACCAGGTTTAAACAAACCATCTTGTTGCCCACCAAGAGTCACTGAAATCCCAAATCATTGCCATTTTCTATTTCATCTTTGCTAACAGCAGAGGCTGTTCAAGTGCATTTAAAGATCTTCCTGTAAACTGCATGCTAAACATTTAAGTCTTCAATTGGATATCCAGACCAAAGGACTGAGGAATAGGCAGCACCTCTCAATCCTTTTGAATTTGGAGATGGAGGTCGTAATTGTTGCTAGGAGCAGAGTCAATTTAAGACATCACAAGATTTATGAAAAATATACAATTTTTAATACGGACCAGAGCTAGAACTGACCAAACTTCATTGGATTTTCCCATCTAAAGTGACAGTAGAGCATGTGAATTGAAGAAATCCTTTCTTCCCCTCTCAGCCTCTTCAGCACATGGGGCAGCCTGTGTGTGATTCTGATACGTTAATGCCTCATATGTGCCTCTGGTCATGAACAGAGCCTCCAGCAAAGCAAGCAGGAGAACATCAGAACTAGGCTGACATAGGACCAGGCCACAATATTTGAGTTTTATGGAGTGTGAGCAGAACAGACAATCCTCTCTGCCCTTGCTTTAATAGTTTCCTTAAAGTCTGGGAAACTACAGAGAAAGTAAACAGCAAGGTAATTAAAACATGTATTGCTTACTTCATCATTACGGGCAGCTGGAAGTTTTTTGGATAATATTTTTTCTTCAGGAAATGTAACTGTGCTTTCAAAATAAAAAGATCTATTGCAGATAATATTTTCATAAATGAATAATTTCCAAAGTGTACTTAATAAATTCTCAAAATACCCATTTTTGATATTTTGCATAGAAAAAATCATGTTTGGTTCAAATAATCATTCAGAACTTCAAACTAATTCAAGTAAAAATTCTAAGTCAGAATAAAAATCTCAGTCTGCTAATCAAGCCTAGCAACACTGACATACAGTGTTTTAATTTACTCAAACCCAAATTTGTCTTATTTAATAGATGGTCAAAATAAACATGTGCAACGGTTTGATTTTTCATCCTTATTCAAGCTAAAATCTTTCATTCAAATGTCAAATTTTGCTAGAAAAAACTATGATTTCCTCATTGGCTCTTTTCATCATCAACCTTGATTTAACAAGTACATGGTATGCTGATTTCTGCCAGCAGATCACAGTGAGAATATACTGTGATAGAAATTAACTCCATCTTCCATTTGGAATTATCCTAAGCAGCTCTGCTAATACAATAGGCTTGTGGGTAGATATTATACACTGACACAAGGCCTAACCTTTCCCTTTCAAGCAGTTTCTCATTTCCTGAGTTCAACAAATGTAAGAGAATATCACACAGTAAAAGAATGCTGTGAAAAGTATATTGAATCCTCTGGCAGTATTTAAACCATGAGATGACATTTTATTTTGCTTATTCTACATGGAAACTCCTAACATCAATTCTTGCTCAAACACATCAGTCTAGGCTCTGCTGTTTCTTTTCAAACATTCTTTATTCCCCTCTTTTTGTTCTTGTTATATCTTTTAATCTCTCATCAAGAATGTGGATTTCTGTGGATGTCTAAAAGAAGATAAATACTCAAAGTCCAAGTTAAATTTTTCCTTCTAAAAAAACCTGAATATAGAATTGTGTAACAGGATTTTTTATTCTTTTATTCTCTCCTTTTTTCCCCTTCATAGCTAATCAATAGCACACTAATGGCGAACACCCCATGAGCTCAGTACTTCATTGATGGCCTCAGGGAACTTTAGATAGATAAGCACAAAAGTTATGACAATACATATATTTAAATTTGATTTCTGGCAAATAATGGGCTGGAGTCTCCATCTAAAAACATAGTGCTTCTTAGCCCAGACTACTCATATACCTAAAGTTGACTGTTCTCTTAAGAGTTTTCCTGGAGAAGGTCCAGAGCTCTCAACACCTTGATGGGCTGAGCCTCAAACACAGACATATTTCCCAGAAGAGGCAGCACTTAGCAAAAATGTAAAACAATTCAGTATAAATGTATGGGATACTATGAAAAGAAAATGAATAAAGCACAATAATACATATAGTTGCATTCCTCTTAGAGACATGTAAACAATGCACTACAGCCAGCAAGGAGCAACTGATTGCTGGCATTAGAACCAAGGGAAAAAGGCATTGCTATTAGCAGGGAAGGTCTTACTACATCACATGAGTTTTTGTGGATTTGAAAGCCAGAAAGACTATTAGATCTGCTCAGGCTATAAAAAATCATGCTCCTCCTTCTATTCAGTAATGACTTACATGCTGGCAAGAGCAGTGTGCTCCACAGGGGCACCTCCAGCCTTAGTCTGAAAACTTCAACAAGAAGTTGGTCTCTCAGCTCTTATAGTCTTGTTACAGTCCATCCATTCCAGCTAAGATTTACTAACCCACATACACTCCAACACCAACATTACATTATACAGTAACATATAATTACATAGAACAGCTTATGATTCATTGCTGGCTTCAAGGATTCCCAAATGCATCTTGATTACATGACACTGCTGATGATGACAGCAGTTCCCAGCTAAACAGGACACTCCAGCAATGTCCTTATTCACTCTGCACAGACTACCATTTGGGAAGCCCGATCTTGGCGAAAAATCAGTTTATGGCAGCCACAGAACCTATGTCCATCCTTTCTGCCTGGAGAAAGGTAGAGATATTTGAATGTCAAAAAAACCCTTCAGTTTAACCCAAAAAGCTTGATTTTAAATTTTCCACACTCACAAGGGAAATTGGGGGAAAATGGCCTAGGAAAGGGTAGGTGTGGGGTAGAGGCNACTTTCTACTTACAGTGACTCCATGGAAGACACCTTAGGGGAGGCTTACTCAGGGAAAGGAGGAATACAAGATCACATTATTAGATATGGTATTAGATAGGCCAGAGCACCATGACCTTACTGCACTTTTTAGAGTCGTTCCCATCGAATCTGGGGATTGCTTCAATGTGTATGAAAAAATAACCTTTTGTGAGTAGGTGAATTACAAAAATTAATTTCTAACAAAACAGAAAGAAACAGCTCAGAGAAGAAAGAGGACACAACCATATTATGATTAAGGAGGATAAAACCTCATTATAAGCATTAAGGCAAGAAATAGAAACACCAGGCCATCACCNAACAAAGCTTGGCAGCAATCATGCATGCAGGCTTTCTGGAAGGAAATTTCTTTCTTCTTTTTTGTTAATAGTAAAACCTAAATTTATAAAATACATGAAAAGACTCTTTTTCTTTCTAGGCTCTATAAATAGAAGCCTCAAAACACATTTGTTCATCAGCCTATGAATAACCCCTATAAAGGTGTATGATGGTATCCAATTTCAGTTTTAGGGTGCTTCTATTCCTTCTTTTTCAGTAATACGTGAATTGATTAAATCACACCTGTAAATGTGGACTGTGTATCTTGAAGGTGAAGCATCCCTTGCAATGGGAGAGTAAAGATTGTTTGGCAAAACCATGTAGAGATATAATGTTCAAGAAAAGCTCCATAGACTACAATAAAATCTTTGCATTTTAAAGGTACATCCATATCACCCCCCAGTCTCAGAATATGTTCCACCCATTCTACTTTTCGGCAACTTTGCAGATTCTAAGTTAGTCTTTAATAAATGTTGATGAGATCTGTGCATATGCAAGATGGAACTGTAAATGGCAACCAGAAACAATGGCAGCAGCAAAAAGATATCCAGGCCCTGGGGAAATTTTCCTGATAGCTGAACAAGAAGTTTCATTGTTCCTGCGTGGCCCCTGTCAGAATAAAGTCTAGGAAAAAGTCCTTTGGCTCTTGGAAAACAAGGGTAGTTTCTCCAAAGAGGAAGGGAATATGAGGAAAAAAGAAATTAACTTTATTAATTCAAGGCACAGCTAGACATTTTGCTGACAAACAAGAACTGATCAGTCTGAAAACCCAGTCTTCTCTAACGCTCAGCTTTCGTTGAGTTCCTCAGGTGCTCTGCACTTTGCAGTAAGTTACACTGCCTGTTTTGGTAGTACAAAGAAAGCCAGAGGCTTAGGTAACCCTGCCTGACTCCCATTCATCCTAGTAACAGCCCAACAACAACCATGCCGTGTCTGCAAAACATCCAGGAGATGCCAGACAAATTATCTCCAAGGTTTTTCCAAAACAAAAGAGAATCTTTAAAGGCATTTTATTATCCATAAACTGTTCCAAGACAGATAGCAATTTAAGAAATACAAGCAACTTCAGAAAGAGTGGAAATATTGAATTCATGCCCAAAATTAAAATAAGTTTTTAATGGCCTTGCCCTTAAAGAGGAATTAATGAATGCTCTTTCACATCTTTACATAAAGCTAAACTCTGGCAGATGTGAGAGAGATTACCGCATACAACATAAACAATATTTGGTCTTTTATCTTTGCAGCAGGGAGTGTACATCTCTGCACTCAAATAAAAGACCATTTCTAGTTCAGTAGAGGATGCAAACAGGCCCAGTCACCAGCTGTGCTCCAGAAGCCCACAGGAATACCTGGGCAACATTTCTACCGAATTCTGGAAGCCAAGCCAAGGAGCAGACCCAGGGGAGGACATACCAGTGAGCCAGGGGCAGGATTTGGCCTGAACACCAGGATTCATCAGCAGTGTTTGCTTTTGTGCAGGCTGAGGACTGCCAGCCCCTGCCCCGCTGAGCTCCTCAAGCTGTAGCTAGGAGACTGCCTCCAACATACTAAAAATACATCCCCTGCACTGGCGGGTGACAGCTTCTTTGCAAGTGAGGGGGTAGAACAAAGATACTGGCTTCAGCAAAGCAGGGAAACCCAAGTGGCCAGCAGAGGGTCATGTGGCTGCACTTGCAGCATGTCACTGTGGACAGGGCTATTGAGGGTGGTCCAACTCCTGCCTCATGTACCACCACCCTCAAACATGTGCTATTGACCCAAACTTACACCATCTGATTGGTGACACTCTTCCCTGCTGAGGACATGCCTCCTGCTGCCCTCCAGTCAAGTGGAGTGGATGAGACCATAAGAGCAGATCCTCCACCCTCACCCTTCAGGGGAAAAATGGGAGGATTTCAGGGGGCTTCCTTGTGGGCAAAGTATATCTGGTGCCAACCGATGTTTCACCACAGCACCAGCTTTGACCCTAGTGAAGCCAGTCTTTTCAGTACTCCAGGTCACCTGGTTTGAATATTTGGAGTTCAGAGGTGACATCATGCCTGGCTTCACCACTACTAGCAGGCTGAGGTGGTGCAGGGCTTCTATGGCCCCATCAACAGCCTTGAAACAGTGCTCTGGAAAGCACTGAATCAGCCAAACTTCCCATTTCCAGACAAATATACAGATGGTTGAAGGAGACTGTTTTTGCCTCTGAGCTAACTTGAGCAGTGTGATACAGTGCTGGGAGTTGGACTGTGTGTGGTTGGGAGTGGGAGGATGGGTTCCTCATCAGTCAGTGAGATGTGCCATGCTCACAATTCAGTCTCAGTTCTGGAGTAGAAAGAAGGCTAAAATGTATGCCAGAACAGAATGGTCATTTATTATCAATTATTCCTTATTAATACTGCTCTGCATATTGTGTCAAGCTAAAGGGGAGACCTAGAGTAAGTAATTATGGGGTTCTGCACAGAGATTTCACTGTCTCAAATTTCTGCAGATATCTGTGGCTATTCCTAAATTCCCGGGCACATTATGAGGACATACATTTGCAACACAGGAATATTTGTTTTTGGGGAACTATGCTTCCATAGAACGGTAGGAGCCCTGGGCAGAGGAGCGATGAGGAGCTGTGTGTGCCATAACCACAAAGGTACCTTTGAGGAACTGGAACTCTTGAAGCTGCACATTTATGATTAAACTTAGCTGAAAAAAAAAAATGACTTTATTTAACTAGAAAAATCTATACCTCCTGTGACATTAGTATCCATGGAGATACAGCACAAAAAGCTATTCTAGTGTTCATTTATGACATCTTTGTTCAAAACAGCTGAGAAGCAGAAGCACCAATACCAGTTTAGTGGCTTTGGAATGAACACATTAATGTTCCACACCACTATATGCACATGGATGCATACAGTCACAAAGCCACTTTCTACTCCTTCTCTCTTTGTCCTCAGGACTTGCTTTTGTGCTTAATTCTGGTTCATACTAGCATCAATAATTCTTAATATATCACTTTACAGTAATCAATGGAAGTTTAACATCAATTTGTTTCAACATTTCAGCTATTGTTAACACCCTGGAATGAGCCTTGCAGCATTTGGGTGGGATCTGGGTTTGCAGGAGCTCAAAAACAGGTTTGCAAAGACAGAGTAGGTAATGGAACACCAGGTAATTATTTAAGAGATCATAGATTGCATACATTTATTTGAGACACAGTGCTGAAACAAGGAAAGGACTACTTGGTGTTGTCTTTCCCTTTGTATTTCCTCTAATTTCCTCATCCCTTTGAGCTGTTAATCATAAGATGATCTTTATTAAAGTTACTGAAGTTATTACAAAGGAAAAATAAATAGAATTACTTGATAGAGCTGGAGCTGGCAGAAGTTAGAAAGGCCTGCCTGTTGTTTTCCCTTTGAAATCTTGGCAGGCATGCAGAGCACTCAAAACTCCTGCAGTCTCACTGTTGCTCACCATCCCATGGTGCCAAACCAGGTATGGTCTGGAGACTTTTATGAGTTCCACAAAATGTGTTAAGCAACCTGGAAACAAAGCATATAAAGAATACATTCACTCTTGTAAACTGATTTGAAGACAGCAGCTCCTCCAGACAGCTGCATGACCACCTGTTAATGAATTGTCCATTTCAATCAAGTCTGCAGGCTGCATCCTAAGGTCTCCCAACAGTACAGAACCTTCTGCCTGCACCAGCTTCTCTCTAACCTATTGATAATCTGTTATTTGAATATTAGTTTCTGGTGTACTGGAGGGCTTTATCTACCCCAGACAAAGCAGCATTTGAAAAGACCTCTCAAAGACTGGGCATGCCTTTGATCCTTCATCTCAAATTGTTCTCAAAAGGATAATCGAAAATGTTCCTTGGATTCCTTGCATTTGGGGTTAACTGAGAATAGGCTGAAATGCACATTTGAATTGTATCTATAAATCTTAATAGTTGGTGTTCTCAGCCAAATCTACCAGGGTGACAGTAATAGCTTCTTCTACCCTGGCTGTCAGCACTGAACTCAGTAGTCCTGCTTGTGTGGTCAGGTCGACCAAGTTCAGCACCCATTATAGAAACTGGTTGTCAGCTTCTTGTTTGTACAGCTGCTCAAGGTTTGCTCTCCAGCCTTCTGAGGTTCGGGTGCTTTTTGCTGATGAGCTGTGAGTGCTACCACCATGGTCTTCATTGGGGAGTGCAGAAGGAAGCTAGCTTCCCACTATGTCACTGCTGCCATTGCTACAGTGATGTCAGAAAATTTGCACAAGAATAACTTGGGAACACAGCAAACACAAAACAGAAGCTTCTCAATATTTTCAGATGATATTTCTAGTGACATTGCTGTATTCTTTTGTACACTGCATTCTCATACATCTGTACATATCAAAGTGCAAGTTTATGCACACCATTTAATAATATTTTTGGAATAAATACCGCCAAAACACATGAATTACTGGAAAATGCAGTTTTTCATACTTTACTGTCTCCTCTGCCTTCTTACTTTTAAGTTATGCAGCCACATAGATATGTTTCTCACAGTCTTTACTCTGCTATTTAACTTGAGCCCTTCACATAGAATCATAGAATAGTTTGGGTTGGAAGGGACCTTAAAGATCAACTAGGTCCAACTCTCCTGCAATGGGCAGGGATATCCTGCACTAGATCAGGTTGCTCAGAGCCTCAGCAAGCCTGGCCTTGAATGTCTCCAGGGATGGGGCCTCCACCACCTCTCTGTACAACCTGCTCCAGTGCATCACCACCCTCATGGTGAACGCTCAAGTCCTTCCATTTTCCCCCCCTCTTTGAAGGCAGGTTCCACATATCTCTCTTTTCCCCCATCTCCTGCCTCTGCCCCACACCAACCCTCTCCCAGACCATTTTCCCCCAAATCCCACATAACTGCACTCCACTGGAGACTTCTCCCCTCCCCAGCTGTTCCAAATCACCCCCCTTTGCCCTCTCTTCAATTTA
>VZTY01005880.1:39638-69095 GCA_013400935.1 Turnix velox
AGGGACATTTTACTTTTAGTTTATCTTACCCTGACAGGGATGTACAAATGCTTTAATGACCCTCAAAATGGTCCTCAAGTCTATGTGAAACCACCTTTTCCTGTGTTCGAGCCTCCATTTTCACCATGTCTTCCCAGAAAAAAGCATGGTTTTCAAATCCAGTCTTGATCAAAAACATCTGAAACAACGTGTTGGTTTTTGATTCATATGGCTCTACATATTGACAAATATTTATATTCCAAATCAATACCATTTTAATAAAAGAATGACTAATACATACAGGTTATCTCCAAAATTTGTCACATGAAAAATTTATTTATGAACTTGTCTGTATTTTCTGTGCTTTCTCATTGCACTAGCCAAGTTTCAGCGTGCAAAATAAGGAGAGATGTGCTAGACATCATTTAAGTCTGTCCAGTGGTATATGTACAAAAACCTTACACTTTCTTCTTCCTACAGACTCTACTCATAATGTTATATGATTGACTTAAAAGCCCAGTTCATTGAAGCTCAGTTTCTCATGTGATGATTGTAGGTAGATTCCTTTCGCTTTCCAAGTTCACAGCCTTGACCAAAGGTTGCAGGTGAGTGTTGACTTTTATAAAACACCAGTGCATGATCTGGATGTTCTTAGAAGTAACATGATCCATATTGCCACTAGCTTTTGTCTATGTATGTTCTTCAAAATTAATGCTGTACTGGTTACAAATGCTACATCTATTTTTCACAGCAACAACTATTATAATCCAGAAAAAAACCAAAATTCACAAGCTTAGCTGGTTAGTTTGTGCCTTCTCTTGTTAACGTGACATTTAGAGCAAAGCAACCATATTTGCATGCTCAGTCCATGGCAGCTTTAAAATTAGTCTTATTTTGGAATAATATTTTATTTTTCAGATATGAGTTTGCAAAGAGGGCTAGAGAACTGGCAAACGTATAAATAGGCAACTACTAGGCAATTTGAACTTCCCTTCAAAATAATAATTTAATTAATTGAAATTAATTTAATTTTGTGGTAAAGACATTCAATTCACAAATAATGTGTGGTATTGTACACTATATTTCTGGATGGTTTTCTTTTTTTGAATAATGCTAACAGAACTTAAATTATGAACTAGTAGAAGCAACAGGGAGTTTAAGTAAAACAATGTCTTGCATCATATTTTCCATTTGCACTTTTAATGACAGATTTCAGAAGACAGAGTCCTTGTGGTGACAGCTATGCTAGCTTGAGAAATTCTTATTAAAATTTAGAAAACTAATGGTGCTTCAATCAAGACACAACAGAAGTACCAAAATTTAAAAAAAGTTTTACTTTGCTCACTACAACAATAAAAGGTTAGGAAAGCCCCAAGGAAAATACATGTTTATTCATAAATCCAAATGATATGAAGTGAAACAATTAGGCAGTAGTTTAGAAGCACTAACCTCAAGCCAAAGCGCTGCAGTGGTGTTACACAGCCCATTCATTAATTGGCACTAAGCTTCGATTACTCACATTTAGGGACCAGCCTTTGTCAATTAAAAATGATGTATATCCCTTTGTCTGAATTACTGCTTGCTCTAGGGAAAATACATCTATCCAGAGGGTAACTTAAGTGTCTCACTTTTGGCAAGAGGCTTTTTTTTACTAGTTCTCTAATATGGTTGTCCAGCACCAAATCGGAAGGTTCAATAATTAAATGTGTATCGATTAGTATAACCATGGCTACATTTGTTGCTGTGCTATTGATGGGGATGGGAAAGCCTTCTTATTGTTTATTTGGATAACTTTCACTCCTTCTTAGAGTGCTCTACCCTCCTTTGCTAACTGATAATTGTTTGATAATATAGATGGACAAACTCACAAACTCTACAGTTAAGTCTGACTTTTTCAGTAAACACTGGAAAGTTTGGATTTAAATATCTATCCAGATGTCTTTCCACATGTTTATGGGAAGGGAAGGGAGGACAGACATGCAGGTCTGGGTCTCACAGAACAGGCAGTGACACAAAAATGAATGGAGCATGAAATTAAATTTTAGAACCTGTTCAGTGTTTTCTACCAGAGTGATAGTCGGGTAATGAAACTCACCAGGTTCAAGGTATCAGATGATTTCTAAAACCCCACACACTTAATCGTGGAGCTCATCCAGGTAATGATTAAACCTGCCAAAATAAAATCCAGAAGAAGATATTCAGATTTGACAAAGCAATCAGGGGTTTGAAGACCTTTCAAACCTTGAAATGGGCTGTAATTCTCTGGTGCCTAAGCAAAGGAGCTTCATTTGTTTGCAGAGACAAAAGAATTACTTGTTGATCATGGAAAACATCTTCTCAGCACCATCACTGAAGCAGTCTAAACAGGGCTTTCAGGCAAGAAAAGGGCACTCATTTCAAAGCTCAACAGTAATTTTGAAAATCTGGTTTGCATAAGTCAGGCTGAATAAGGACTTGTTTCTTTCCTTTCATTTTTAAAAAACTATTTCTATGAAGTTTACTCAGCTCTCATTTTTGTGCTCTTTCATTTTGCAGACATTAAGGATGGTTGCATCTCACAGGCAGAAAGTTTTTAAGGCTTAAGCAGTCTCCTTGAGAAGATTCATTAAAGCTGGAATTTTTCTGCCTTATTCAGTTTCAGGTCAGAGCTTTTAGCTATGTGATTCAGTCACTAAACATATTTCAGTGTGCACACAGCTTTCATTTGCTCTTGAACTTCTAATTTATTTTATTTACTTTTTACTAACCATAAGCAGAGCACATTAACGCAACTTTATTAAATAAATTTTGAGAGAAATCTGACAATTGTAAAAGCAACAAAATATAGCACAGCTGATCCAGGATAGTGCATGGGTTTCTTGAAATAGCCATCTTGTTCATATAAAAATTGCAGACTTTGTTTGTTCATTTCATTTGGATCATCTTTTCCTCAAATAGCTGAAAGGTTATTCCAGCAGATAATAAATCAGTGCATTTCCCTTGATTCTCTTGTCTGGTCAATCACATTCTTAGTCTGGTATTTATTCCTACAACTAGAGTGATTAAATCCATTCATTGCCCAGAATCACGAAACTGAAATTGCATCCTTGTTTGTCATTATTAAAAAATGCAGCAATTAGAAGTAGACTTTAAAAATAGCAGCTTTTTTACTTCCTGCAGTTTGCAAAGCATATCCAGCAAGTTTGGGGTGATGTAGAGTGATACACAAATAACTTCTGAGCTGGGTTCTCTCATATGTTGTGTTTACTGCCACCAAGGGATTAGGTTCCAAAAAAAAAAAAAGCCCTGGTGAAATTTGTAGAATTTCAGTAGCCCATAGCATACATGACAGTGGAATGAAATGCCAGTGCACCCAGCAGAGATGTGCCACAGCTGAGATTGCCTTCTCTGACATACATTTTGCTTCTCTGAAAGCCATGACAAATGTCATAAAACACAGGCATGAAGCCCCCCCATTTCTGTCCAGCAGTGCTTTTGATACATGAAAAAGCCAAACAAAACGCAGAAAGTTTTTTTTCTGTTAGCAACTGGCTAACCTCTTCTTTTGTGTCTTTCCTTACTTATTTCACATTCCAAATATATGGATGCTGCCCTGGATCTCTGAATATGTCATTGTGATATTGACTGGAAAAAATTATAATTTTACAATGAAGGTCACAAAACTGCAAAATGGCACCGAATGCCAAAGTTTGTATTTAGTCATGAGGTAATTGAAATGAGAGTTCAATGGCATGTCTCTAAACAGCTCTTGATACTATGCGTAGGTTTAGATTAGACATTAGGAAGAAGTTCTTCACCATGAGGGTGGTGATGCACTGGAACAGGGTGCCCAGAGAGGTGGTGGAGGCCCCATCCCTAAAGACATACAAGGCCAAGCTTGATGAGGCTCTGAGCAACCTGATCTAGTGCAGGATGTTCCTGATCACTGCAGGGGGGTTGGGCTCGATGACCTTTCACTCTATGATTCTATGATTCTAATCTTAGGAAGCAAATGAACCATCACTAAATCTGCTCTCTTGGTCAAGTGACACTGTTTTCATTTCTTTCAGTATGTGTTTGTATGTGTACTTCTGGCACCTTTTGCCCTGATATACTCAGAAGGGACTGTCCAACGATTAAATGTAGCCTTTGGGATCTGTGATGCTCTTAGGAACCATGATTCTTTCAGGGTTTGCAGTGCAGTGTCTTCAAGCGAGAGCCTCCAACCAAAATGATCAGGCTCCTGTAATACAATTTCTAAAAAGCAATAAAAGAAAATTTACAGCAGTGACATGATTTAGGAGCACCTGGGGAAAGGCGTAGCTCTGCATGCCAGGAAGTGCAGGCTGGGTCTGCTGTGGCACGAGGCTTCACAACAAGGATAAGCCAGGAGAAAGGAAGGGCGGTATCTCCCAGAGGTACTTTAAAATAAGATCCTCGGAGCTGCAGCTTTGTTACGGGAAGAAGGAGGTTTTGATTGTATCCCATCCAAGTCTGCTTATGGTTTAATCCCTCACTGTCGGGATCCTGGTTCCAGCCATCCCTTCCTGGAGGAGGTGGTATTTCTCACTGCTGCCACGAAGCTCACAAAACAAGGAGCAGGATTCAGCCTCACACTGTAAATCACATTCCCAGGCAGCTCCTTTCACAGTCATGCCTTCAGAGATAACAGGGTTTCGTGTTTAGGAGGGGAAGGGCCAGGCATGGCTGAGCCAAGGCCAACTGCAGCACTTACTTCAGCCTCCTCTGATGGCCCAGATCTGCACCAAGGGCAGAGAGATCCCTCAGGAGTAAAGGAAAGGAGATTCTGGTTCTTGACAATTGTTATAGCCTATATGCTTGAGGCAGGATCTTCCTTACAGTTTTCTTCAACTTGTTCAAGTTCTGTTGCTGTTTTGCCTCTGCTTACTTAAAGGGAATGTTTCCTGTCCCAGTATGGCTTCAGACAGGAACTCCCTCATTTTGCCTTATCTGCCTCCAAACCATACAGAGGTGGCAGGAAGGGTCAGTCTGACATTTTTCACAAGATTTCTTGTTTTGATGACCTGCTCACATTCTTGGCAGATGCTTTGCCACCATGACAATCATCCATGCCATGTACAGAGCAAGTCCCTTCAGCAGAGATCAGCGGGCTTCACAAAGTACTTCCACATTAAGCTTCCTGACACCCTTGCTAAGGCTGTTATCCCACATCTTGGGAGGAACTTTAAAGCAGAAAGAGATTAAATAACTTCTCCAAGGTCACATAGCAAGCGTGTGATAAAGCTGGGAAAAGAACATAAATTACTGCAACCCACCATCCTTTGTCTCGATTAGCTTCCGCCTTTTGTTGCTATTGCTATTAATAAACACAGACAGTACTATATAGCAGGCACAGTTTGCAATGAGGAGCAGAGTCTGTTGCTCCAAAGATACAGATTACTTTTCTCTTGAAGAGGCTGAAATCCAAAAATATTCTGGTCCCTCTCATTGCTGGGATGATCCTTTTTTTTATGTCTTTTACTGAAAAGCACTTGGAGCAAATGGGAGATTTGCTCATTTCCTGAGTGTGGAACTGAGAGGAAACAGCACACACTCAAGCACTGGACACACACACTGCTAAGCAGGACCATGCTAAAAGTTCAAGTCAGCAGCTACCCCTACAGCAGTCTAGCCTGATCTGACACCAATACTACAGCATGCAGTGCCACCAGATCAGGCCTGACTGGCTGCCTCTACAGATCAGTCTTAGCACGACATGCTGACTCACTGCCAGATATGTTGTGAATAGGACAATAACATCCAGGAAGTGTATGAATCTGGATTTATTTTTAAACTTTTTTTTTATTTAAGTCTTCTTAAGTGGAAGAGCAGCAATTTTCTGCTTTTTCAGTCCTGCCTTTTTCCTGAGCAGCAGACTAGGTGATCAGGCAATAAGTAACTTCAGAGACTAAATTTACAGGGAAATTGTTACACTTTTTAGGTGGTTAAAGTCATTAACTCATACCTTATTACAGCAGCTGAGGCATGTAATAATCAGCCCCAAAAGTAGTGCTCTTTAGGTCTTAATGCTCAATTAATTTTCTGGAATTCATATCAAGAGACAAAGGAATGGAACCACAATAAGAACTAGGGGAAGAGTTACCGTGTTTCCTTCATTCTTTAATTTCAGTCTTGGTTATCAGAATTATAAATACTTCAACAAAAACCCCATGCAGGTCAAGCCTTGCTGCCAGTCCAAATTGTTCTTCAATTTCCATTGACTCAAACAGAATTAATTGCAGAGGACAACCAAAAGCCCATAAACTCCAGTGTGAATCTCCAAGAGTCCTCAGCAATGGATGCCCAGAGAATAGTATATCACAAAATTACAGAATGTCAGGGATTGGAAGGGACCTCAAGAGATCACCTAGTCCAAACCTCTGCCTGAGCAGCAACACGTAGATCAGGTCACACAGGAACTCATCCAGGCAGGTTTTGGATGTCTCCAGAGAAGGAGACTCAATGGGGCAATCAAAAAGCGGTGCTTTCTTGGAATGTCACCATCATATTCAGCATCTCTGAATCAAATAGGCATTTTTTAATGTCCCTTAATAGATTTTTATTCCATCAATCCATCAAATCCTTTTTGATCAGGTCTGTAACATCATCATCCACAGCATTCTGTGACATGAAAACCTATGAATTACCCTTGCAGGATACTGAAAGATGAATCCTTTGTTTTGTTCTGGACTTGGCAACTGCTTGTTTTCTTTGATGTCACAGTATACTAATGAAATTTCCTTCAGCTGCAATGGTCATCCAGCCTTCCAAGGTCAATGATTTTCCTTGTTGGAAGGTAGTGAATCCTGGTTTTGATGTAAGAACACTATAAAAACTTCTTTGGAAAAAAATAAAAGAAATAAAACAAATTACAAAATGCACCAAGGTTTTTTGTCTGAAACAGTCAGCTGAAAGTCTTCACCAACATGCTACACTTCTAATCAATGCAGGCCTACAAGTTCCTCGCCAGGGCTTGGCCTCCTTTGCTAGAACAGCTGCAGAGGAATGTTATCAATGCAAGCTCAGGAAAAAAAATTTGCATATCTATATTCATGATCCAAGTGCAGTAATCCTGAATTTTTCTACTACTTTCAAGGCCAGAGAGCATCTTGCTGACTCTCTACTCTGAATCTTAAAAAAGTATTTCTGTCATCAAGCCCACATTTTCTTTCAGAGATAAAAAACACTCATGCTAATTGGGAATTTAAGAACACTCTCTTGGGTGCCAAAAATCTACAGTTGAGAGAGATTAAGACAATGTTCTGCTTTGTTTTAAAAACATAATAATAACTTAGACAGAAAATGTATTAAAGAAACTCACAAAATTATTAAAACAAATGGAAAAGCATGAAAGTTAACTGCATCAAATATCATTGTACAATGGGAAGTGAATTAGACAGGAAACAAGACAAAACTAAACTTCAGTGTAAGTAAAATAAAAAACATCCTGACAATTGTTTTAATACAAGAAGGAAGAAGTGCATAATAATTTTTTCTGGCCTTGTGATTAGGAAAAAGACAGATTTATGCATATGATAAAATATTTTTCATACCAATTATAACCATTTCTAAGGAGGATCCTTAGCAGCAGATTCCAAGTAAAGATTTCATACCAACAAAATCAGATAATTCCCATGTATGAACTTTAAAATAGCCAGACAAGGATCTCTTGAACATATATCTTCATTTCTATTAAGTTTTGGAACACCAGCTAACTGCAGAGGATTAAAAGTAAGCTACCTTTGTGGAAACACATTGAAAGAGTAAGCAGACATCCTAAGAAATCACACACCCGGCAGCCTACTATCAATGGCTGTGTAACAGCTACTGTTGCTTCCTATTAATAGCAAAATTTTAAAGGTAATAAAAAGGACAGTTCTGGGTCATTCTTCATCCTTTAATACACTACTTAATATCTAAGCTGGAGGCAGGGGTAGCATAAGGGTGTCAGCGCACAGGGGAAGAGTTTGGGAACAGGGGGAAGACACTGAGGGAGGGGAGACCAGCCAGAGCACAAAGAATGGCAAGGGACTCAAGGGACTCAAACCCTGTCCTGGCAGACTGAGAGGGATGTGGAGGTTTCGGACCTTCAAAGGCCATTTGCAGCTAATTGCTTAACCAGAAGGCCACTATCAGAGAATCAGAGATGCAGGCAGAAGGAAGGTTCATTTAGCACAGCACCAGGACCTACTGCTCCTGTCCCAGGCTGGACATGCTCCTACATTCAGCTTTGTAGAAAGGTACTGAGGGAAGCCAACAAGATTATAGTAGCAAATATGGTAGATGTTGCTCTAAGGTTTACTTATTGCTCCTTTTTTATGGATTTTATATATGCTTTGAGTGATGAACATGTGACAGTATAGTTAGATCAAAGTTATGTTTTTTTGCTAATCAACTTCCACACGTATTTTTTTACAGTTGGTTTTTGCACATGGTTAACAAATACTGTGTAAACCTATAAACTCTCCCTTTGACCAGCTGTGAGAACACGCTAAGGGTTTTGTATCCCACAGTGAACAGCAAGGAAGACTACTTAATGAGATCCAGTCCAAGCAGCTTGTGAAAAATTCATTTAGCAGCTACATACCTAAATAAGTGTTGATTAGTACCTATTTCATTCACTATGTGCATGAAATGTGCAAAACTCTGTTTATGTTGCACAATTGAAAACTTACTTTTAGATTACTACACACCATCAGATGACCACTTTTTAAAAATTAGTGGCTTAATGTTTTCTAAACCATTCCTTTGCTTTATTTAGTCAATCCTTTATTCACTGTTATTTTTTTAATAAAACACAGTATTTCAAGTCTACTTTTAAAATAAACATAATTTCTCTAACATATGAAAAGCCTCTAAGTTCTGTGGTGAAGCAACTGTGGATATGCATTCTCTGTTTCCCTTTTATCAGAAAGATTCATAATCTTCATGAAATTATGATATACAAGAGAAGGAAAACTTAACCAGCCAGTGCTGGTTATAAACTGGTCCAATTTCAGCAAATACTAAAATTTTCTATGTCATTTAGTGAGGCAAACATTTCTCCTCCTTTAGTTCCTGAATGTTTTTACACCCCTATTATAGAGCAACCAGGATTTTTGCCTGTTTAAGAAGAGCAAGAGGGATGTAAGAGCAAAACCACTGAGCAGCATGTGTAAGGTACACAGAATGGAGATTTCAGACACCAAGCAATGCAGCCTCAGCCATTGATATCAATGGAGGAAGAATTAGCCTAAAAAATGCAAGTTAATGAATCTATCAGCTGCTTCTGACACTCGGTTCCTCTCTCCATTTCCTGCTTGCTCCCTTTCCATTGACCTCCAAATTCTCCTGTTTCCTATCTTTCTGACTCCTTCTTCAGCATCTTCATCACCATTATCTTTAAGCAGTTTGTTGCGGGCCCTTCCACCTTATTTTCTCTGTGTTGTTTTTAAGAGACCATTTCTCAGTGAGTGCTTACTAATCATTATGTAAAGTGTGAGACAGCAATAGGTGAACAACCATATGAAATTAATAATAGAAAAAAATCATTAAAACCATACATGTTGGATTCATTCCTGAAAATCCCCAAATGTGAAAATATCTTTATGAAAACTTAGAATGAAATTTATGGGAACAGTATTGCAGCCAGGACTCAAGAAATAAGCAGTGTTTAAAAATGCAGATGGCTAAATTAATTTCTTGATTCTTTTAGTAGGTAAAACAGCCACTGAAAAGAAAACAGATTTTTGGCAGATTTTATTCCATGGATATTTTGGAGAACAAAAGGAAATGGTTAAAATATTAAAAAAATATTTTATCTTTTTATGTTTTCAAATCTGACCTTTTCAAATGCAGAAATAACTTAGATATGCAGTGAGATTTCCAGTCTTTCTAAACCAAAGCTTAAGCTGTACATCTCTGGAAAAAAAAGTCAGATATATGCTTGGCACTAAGTATAAACATGCTCTGTGTTACTGAAACACAAAAGAATTTTGTAGAATTAAAACAGACACAATTTGAAATAGCTTCCTCTACTGCCATAGCAACTGACACCTAAAACTAATACAAATGGAAGCGATCAGATGAACAGTTTAGTTCTTTTCCTTTGAACAGTCACTCTCCAAGTTTCTCTCATTGCAATGACTTGATTGGAGTGGGATGTTGTCCATATTTATGATTCTTTTCTAAAGCAGCATCAGAGAGGCACTGCTCCAGCCGGAGCTTACAGAGCTCCATAATGCCTAGTGGGAGCAAAGCAGTGGTTGCTTTGCAGCATTTTGGTACTGACATTACAAGATGGAAATGCTGTTTTATTTACCTAGATACATCTTGAAACCATTTAATAGAGTTTATCCCAAGCTCTGGATAATTCTTTATGAGCTCCCCAAAATAAAAACACATCTTGTACAATCTATTTCTATTATTCATCATTGCTAATATAGCGAAAAAACCTGGATCAAAAGTGCCCTATATTCCTGCACCCCTCTTTTTTATCCTCCTACCAAAGCCCAAGGAAAAGCTTTACAACTTGTCTGGGTTACAAATGTGGGCTCCAGTGCAAAGTGCAGCCCAGAACTGATAGACTGTCGAAGAGAGCTTCCCCTTAGCAGCCCCTCACCCAGACAAATGTTGTGGCTGGGAAGTACAAGAAAAAAGGCTGTCTCCTAGGTGTATAAAAAGGTGACTCAAACTTTTCTTGACCTTTTCTATAAATGGAAAGATAAAATCATTCACGGCTGCAACTACAGCAAGAGCAACGGGTATGGTATGTGTTCTTTTCAGCTTGTAGTTAAGTATTTCAATCAAATCAGTGCACAATTTTTCAGTTTTTCCCCATGTATTTGTTTGAGGTAAATGTCACAGACATACTCCAAATTTTAGCAGACATGACCATGGGAAAGTAAGTCATGCCACCTTGGCACTGAGTGACTCTGCTAGTCCAGGATCCAGACTCTGAAAAGGGCAGGTAGCACACAACTAGGAGAATAATGTATAAGAATATTTTCTGTTTCACCAAGAGCTGTTTTCCTTGAAAGACTGGCATTTTAAGTTTCTCTACCAATTTCCCCACTATTAAATTCTTCAGAGTGCCAACAGAGTGATGCAGCTGTGTCCACAAACTCAGTCCTTCCCTCTCAGGTGAAAAAGTGCAGCCTCTTCTCAACTTTAAACTCCTCACTGCCTCCTCATGAAATGTCCTAATTACCTTGCCTAGTGCAGGCAGTATTTCATACCCAGCAGCCACATTCCCTGTCGCCTCCTTTCTGAGCTAAATATAGAACAAGTCATTTTGCAGTGCTCAAGACAGCACGGAGGCAGCACGGAGCCACCGGCAGCAATTCTTGGCTGCCCACAGAATCCGAGGTGGTTGCTGTGCTCCTGCAGTATCTGTTAAAGTAGAGGTGTCTCTCTATAGTTTGTTCAAGATCCATTTTCTCAACAGGAGTCTGTCCCTCATGTGCTTACATCTAAGAGAAAGCAAGAATTCAGAGGAGAGGAAAAGGTGTGTGCATCCCCTGGGTCAAAGCCTCCAAAACAGCCATTTCCGGGCTGCGAGGGCCGTGACTGTGATTCTGGGTTCATGTGTAAAACTCCAGTGCAAAGTACCCACCCACACTGAGAAAGAAAACTGATAAATGGATATTTTCCAAAATAAAAGGTTTTGTTGAAAATTCACTGCTCACCTCTCTAAATTCTACCGGCGTAATTTTAAATTGTTTGAATGCTGAACCACATAATTTGAGATCAGAGACACAGGGATCACTTCTTGTTGGTGGTTGAACATCAAGCCTGTGTAAATTGATCAAGTAATTTATACAAGTTTTTATCTTATGTTTATTAGAACTTCAAAACTGTGCCTTTGTAATCAATGGTACCACTAACTTGATTTAAATCTATACCATAAAGATTTGTAATTTTTGGTCTGTTGGTTGTGGTTTTTTTCAATAAGATAAGTACTTATCTTTTACCTTATCTTCCCTTCAATTTTGGAAAGCATTAACAAAAAAGTTTATTCTTGTCCTCTGGCTGACTCTTGACAATTGTTCTTCTTTTAAAAAGCAAAATAATTTCCCAAAATAAAGTATTTCTCAAGTCCGTGACAATAGCAAGGAAGTGAAACAAGTCCAGCAAGCTGGCAGTTACTACCAGCTGTTTGCTATGGCATACCGACTGGTCACATTAACATTGAGTATCAGCTATCAAATGGGCAGATCCAGGATTTTGAACTCCAGCTTAAATGTCCTCCCAAAGCCCAACTGTGTGAATCTAAACAGACAAAAAAATTACCCTTTGGGAAGAGACACTAGGAAGAAGTGTAGATATTCACATTTGCTTCCTTGGTTATTTTAACCTTTATCTGTTCCTATGTATGTGATATAATATATCTGGCAACATTTTAAATCAGGTTTGCATGGAAAGGAGACTCTCCATAAAATGTTTGTACCTCCTTTGTTTGTCCCAGAAAAATGTTTTTATAGGTGGCTTCAGAAAGAACCATCTCCAGAAATCTACTAGGTCCTACGTCTCTGAAATTTCTATAGCTGAAGGGAATGAACATCAGACAAGTGAACTACTACTAGCATTAAGCAAGTTTCCAGAATTTTTCATAGTTTGGTCAGCTTCTTTATGTCCAGCTTGCCTCATGGGCTGAGTCCTTGTGGATACTACTCTCTCTCACAAAGTTCTTGCAGAAATTGTCTGTCTTTGAAGAGCCTGAGGAACCACTATGCGAAGAATGCACTAAATATAACTCTGGGTTCTTGTGGCTGTAATTTAGTGGCTGGAAACAACAAAGAGGGCCCATAACCATGTAGCCAGCCAGTTTTCCACAGCCTATTGTCAAATGCTCTGGAAACCACAGCCTGACAACCCCACAACCCCCCCTAAATCCCAAGTTCACAGTTTTCCCATCAAGAGCACAGCATAAGCAATTTTAAATACAGAGCCTAGCACATGCAGTGTAGTCACAGCAGATGCAGGTATGCCAAGAGTGCCCTGTGTATCTCATAGGGTCTCAGGCAATTGTCCAGGGCAGGAACAACCAAAAGAGGCATCTTAACTGAGTCTCAGGTGTGCCTCCATCTTGATTTCTACTACCCTGAAACGGTGTGGGACCAGTCCCACATTGATGGTGCCCTCAAGTTGGCCACATGTTTGTATGAAGTGTGATCTTTAAAAGTAGCTCACTTCGCCAAGATGTCAGGGAAGGTAACTGCAGGGAGCAGGGTGATGGAAGCTTTAAACAATAATGTAATCTCCATAAATTTTCAAGTTTCTGTTCACTAGCTAAAGACCTCAAACAAATTCTTAGGGTTCTGGCAGCAAAAACCACCAGACTGTTTACTAGGCATGTGTCAGTTGTCCTGTTGGCCAAGCATACATGCTATTCACAAGGAAAGAATAACAATACCTCAACTGGTAGTAGACAAACCTAAGTCCTGAACTTGAAGGCTGCAGGCAGATAGGAGGATATTTTCAGGGAGCAATGCTACACACTTACCTTCTTTCCAAACACAGTTTCATCAAAAGTAAGATATAGAAAAGACAACTAGAGGAATGAACATGACAGCCACCTGCATGTCCCCACCTGTGGGAAAGTGTGCTCCCTCCTCCTCCCCAGCTCCCCCAGCATGTCACCCTGCAGCACCCCATGCTGCCTGCACACTCATGTTTTATTTGGAAGGACCCCAGTTCTGGAGAGCAGAGTGCAGCCCTGTCTCCTTCCAGAGTGGAGCCAGGACAGAGAGGGAGACTCTCAAGGAGTGGGTCCGTGAAGCATGTCACAAAGAAGCCAGCCATAGTATAGACACAGCCCGAGGGAGCTGCACAACTGATGACAATAAGAGAAAGATCAGATGCTGGTCCCTAAAATTTATGTTAATGTTAAACATATTGCCAAAGCATCGTACACAATTTGAATTATGCACTGAAAGAATTTGCATTGTGGAGTTCAAATTTAATTATATTGTCGTTTACTCTGAGGAATGCTTGTGGTTTAAATTCTGTTTACATTTATTATCTTTTGGTTTATAGTTTTTCCCAGATTAATAGATTCTGAGATACCACCACATCAAGATATCACATTAAGGCAAGATACTATTTTAACATTATGTGGTAACTCCTTATGTGTCAACCTCATACTGCTGAAATAACTCTTTGCTCCAAATTCACATCCCTGGAAGTGCTGGAATGTCCCCATGGGGAGGTGGCCTGCCAAATCTCCCAGCAAGGGCTGGGGTCAGCTCCCCTGCTGGTGTAATACTAATGACTCCATGGAGCCATGCCAATGGCGATTTTGGCCCTCTATATGACCTCCCCCAGGATGTCCATTGTTTGATTATACAGAACATGCACATGCTGTGGACATGTGATGTCCTTTGAATAATCTACCCCAGAAAATAGACTTCAAGAGGCTGGCTAATAAAATAGAAATAAAGAACATGAACTGTACATTAACCTTATGAACATTGTTCCAAGTGACTGCAGAATCCTTTGGAGTAACCGGTAATTTCCATCATAAACCAGCCATGTCATTACAGACTAACCACAGAAAAAAACATTCGTCTCACAGCAGCTCAGTTGTGCTCTGAAATCTGATCATGCCATCAGAAACCAGGTACCTTCCCAGACTAGCTAAAGGTCTTCCTGGACCAATAACCACTAGCTCAGGTATGGAAGATTCTTCTTGCACAAGCTGACAGGTGTGGGAAGAGGCATAGACTAGGGATGATCAGCATGAATTAGATCATTAGATAGCAGAGTCCTGCCTTATCAAAGCAAGATTTAATTTACACAAATGTATCAATAATTTCAATATCAATAGCATTAATAAGTGCAGAAAAAGAACTGAACTTAAGGTAATGTGTAAAAAATGCTTAGACAGAAAACTTCATCAGATGATCAGTAGACTTAAAAGAGAGAAAGAGAACTAAGGCATCTATTCCAGTCTTTCCTAATTACTTCTCTTTGGGATAGACATTTCTCTGCATTTAATTTCAGTTAGGTAGGACAAAATCTCCACAAGATGTATTCAGTCTATACAGACTCTAGATTTCTCTCCAAGCCAAAGTGGTCTCAATCAGAGATGAAAAATGCTGCACAATCAAGGAAGATATGTTGTCATATGAAAAATACACATACTTTACTGAACTGGGATATCCTATATAATACAATAAAGATTAATATTCACATATGTTCATTAACATACATGATCACAAACACATATGTATGGGTCTGCTCTTACCATTTCTTGTACCAGCAAAAAAACCAGATAACATTTACTTGATCTTTAATATACATTTTTTTCAGTAAGGACTGCAAAAGCTGGTCATATTAAAGGCAGAAATAATGTCAGAGCTTGTCCACATGCCACAGGTGAGTAACATACTAGATCAGTATGCAGAGGGCTGCTGTCTGTACTGATACTTTACTGAACTGTATGTGGCTCAATTACATCTATATACTTAATATTTTCTTTTTTTAATTAGATGGCAGGTGTGCCCTATAGAAACCATGAATGTATGCAGAGGCTGCTAAACTGCTCATTATAAATGCAGACATTTTTGCAGTCAGTGAATTGCTTGCAAATATATTCTGATTTCATTCTAATGCATTCGGCGTACTCAAGGATCCACCAAATATTTTGTGTGACAAACTTTCAGCTGATGGGTGCTACTCAACATTCATTGAGCACAGCTAGTAACCGACTGTGTAGTCCTGATCTTGATTGGATGAGAAGGAAGATTTTGTCAACAAGAAAATAAGGAAGAATGATTAATTCACTTCCCATTTGAATTTTAAGGCATTCAGAATCATTTGAACCGAAATTCATGAGACTTCGGGGATTTATTCATACCAGGAAATTCATTTCAACTCATTTGTATGGAGACTGAATTAATGAATCATAGATCAGTGACCAGCTCAATTCTTTCACGAATTCTTTTCATCCAGCATTCGCTCCTGGATTTCTTTTTGCTTTTTTGTTCTGTATGTTTGACTAGATCTAAAATACATATTCATATGTATTTTTATATACATATAAAAAAGTACAGGAAATACCATGTGGTATTTTGAGGATAGGAATACCCATGGTGGGGCACAGGAAATACCCCAGAGTCCATCTCCTTGAAGATCTGGTAAGGGTGAGGGTGCTTTTGTGATCAAGGCTGCAAGCTTTTCAGGTACTCTGCCCCACCCTTAGTTTTCCTAAATGGACAGCTGAACTTAGAGAACAAATAAAACTAAACTTCAGCCATTCAAATGTAGGCACCAGTTAGACTGGTCCATAGCACCCAGTGCAAGGATAGCCCTTTCATGGTGCAAGTTGCCCCAGTAATTCCAGAAGGGGACAAATCTCCATCCATCCACAGTAAGATGGAACTGTGGGGACAAGCTAGCCAAATAGCTTAGTGAGAAAGTTTTATGCAGTACCACATAAGACAGATGAATCTCACCCTGAGATTCATTCCCTGAGTTGCCTGAGCTTGGGAAAATAACCAAATAAAACAAGGAAGTCATAAGAGATTCAGTCTCTTTTTTATTCTGAACTATGAAGCATTGTATAAATGCTGGCTAAGGCATTTCTGTATCTAGAGCAATAACATGAGCTGACATTGTTGGCTGAAAATTTTTTCCCCTTTCATTTCAGGGAGGCTGAACATGGAAAACAAGTTACTGGGAGGGAGGGGAGCATGAAAAATGTGCCTCTGTCTGCAACTGGAACCTTTTGCTTATTAATTCTCAAAGGACTTAAGGCAGAATCTTATGGAAGTTTAAAATCTGACAAGACTTAAAGCTTAAGAAGAAAAAGGCAAGTCCTAAAACTTTTAAGGTAATAAATCATAGATTTCAGATTGCCCATTTCTTATAATGTCAGTTAAGATGAAAGAGCCTGAGAAAGAATAAAATACCCTATTCCTCTTTAATTATTTCTCTTCCAAGTCATCATTCCCATGTTTCTTTTCATTTTACCTACAGAAGATCCTCTTCTCTCCATGTAACCTACAGTTAATTTGCAGGAGGTCAAACCTTTCCGTGACTTTGTGCAAAGAATGTAGAATAATCTCTGTGATGAACTGTCACGAAATAATATCCTAGTGCACCACACTGAAAAATTATCTCAATTTTATCTCCTATTAGACAGGAGAAAAATGCATCAGGTCACACATCTATTACTCAAATCAGACAGACACAGTTATTCTACTACATATGCCCCAGAAATTACAGAAAAGGACCACTGAAGTTGTGAAATACAGCATGCAGATGTTAGAAAAAAAACAAAATTAAAGTTGTATTAAGCTGAGGCTTCATTACCTATCAGTACCAAAAGCAATTTAATGCTTTCATGCTGTACACAGAGCAACCCACATGTGGCCAAGAGAAAAGCCACGCATAGCGATGTTCCTCTGCAGCTTATGCAATTAATTCAAGACTGCACATAGATACTTTTGCCCACTTAGGATCTAAAATTTGGACTTCACCCTAGACAGTAGGTACCTACCTGTGCACAGTGGGGGAGAAAACTTTGTCACTAGGACTTACAAATAGAAAGCAACTTCATATGAGAAGCACTTGACCAGAAAGAAATATGAGCTTAATTGGAAACAGTATTTGAACTGAATGCTGGCCACTGAAAAGGTCAAATGAGGGTGGAGAGGAAAAGTCACACCCATGACTTTGGGAAAGCCGACTACAAGGTTGAGCATGGAAGTTGCATGCCATCAAAAAGACAAGAAGCAAGAAGAAGTGGAGGGTGAAGTTGGATGGCATTCAGGTACTTCTCCATACACAAATGTCGATAATGGTGTGAGAAACCAGACAGCACACTGATGGCCATACAGCTTGTCTGTCCAATCTGCCTCTAGAAGCAGGGCCATGAGTTGTTACCCAAGTAAAACTTTCAGAAGATGGTGTGTCATACACCCATGGTTCTCTGGTGTTTGCCTCAGCTTGTAATGTAATTGCTGGTGTCTTTGTGTCTTATAGCCCTTGATGGCTTCTCCCTTCGTGGATTCCCCCTCTAATACAGTGAACAAAGTCAATCTCCTGCAGTGACAGGAATATTTGTGCCTCCACAGGGACCTGAAAGTCCGGAGTGAGTGACAGGTGGCAGATATGGGGACAGCCTTTGCAAATGGCTCCCCAGGAGCCAGGTGCCTCAGCTCCATTCCAGCCTGACAGAGGTGCTGAACATAGCTAGACACAATCTAGCCTCAGGAGATCAATGTTCCTTTTATGCTGAAGCAATAGCATGAAACATCTGAACAACAGTTCCAGAATGTAATCTAACACATTGTTTTGTTTGCATCTATTTAAAATACAATTACTAGGGAATAAAAGGCTTTCTGTGAATTATACCAGCTTTCATGTGTACTGGAACGGGATGTTTGAAGCCATTCAGAATAAGAGTCTGATGCAGTAGATCTGATGTTCACACAGTAAGCATAGTCTTATCTGATGATCTAAGAGGGGATGTATCCAGAGCAGGTAATTCTTAATTTTTTTGGGGGGTTATTTTTTAATAAGCTTCTTAATTCTGTGCTGCAACATGAATATTACAGATAAAGCAGGGATGTTCCTTCAGCCTGCTTTAGACATCCCGCAGGGGGCTCACAAGAGTCCCTCCTCAACACTCCCTTTCATAGCTCATTAGTGCCTGGCTTGGTCCGCTCTCATCACCACTCCAGGAGCTCAAAGCAGGTTGCATGAGTACCCCAGGGTACACTTTTTTTTTTTTTTCAAAAGGCTTCAGTACCTACCCATGAGGTTGGATTGTTTAAGTCTGGCCAGCATCTCCCAACTCCCAGGAAAGCTGAGAGCATGTAAAGCTTCATCACGTCATTTAGCTGCCTATGTGGGAATTGGTGGGTGCTGAAGTCTTTAGAAATGCCTGCCTTGTGAAAGTGGCCTCCAAGCATTTTACATCACAGCTGATGGTGTCGGTGTTGACTTGGACGTGTTGATTAAGTCAGGTCCTGACATAATACACTATAATGACTCCCTGTACAGCTCTTTAAGGCTTTTATGTAAAAACACACTTAGACATTTTAATAGCACAGAGTTGTTACTTTTACTACTCGCAGTTGTCTTACACATACAGGTTTATATATGGATACACATCAGTGTAAGTGCTCAGCACACACAGTCGCCTAAGCCTCAGCATTTTTCTTGGAAAAATGCACCAAAGCTTTCTACCCCCTCCCCATAAAATAAATTGCATACATTTGATGAGGTGCTTTCTCTGGTATTTCAAAAGTCGTTTCTACAAGAGTTAACCAATTGTCTGCCAAAAATTCATCTGTAAAGATATGTCTGTCTGTGTACTCACTAAGCCAATTGTTTTTCAGTTTAGTAAATTAAAACAAGTCCACATCTAAGTCCCAGGTTTTCTAATTAATCATTCTTCATTTTCAGCTTTGGAGAGGTTTCTTCATCTAACCATTGCATTCCTGAAAAAAAAGAGTTTACTTTTGGAACTCTACTGTAACAAGAGAAGCGAGCCTTCAGATTGCATGTATACTTTAAGACTACATATGCATTTTACAAACATGGTCCATGTGGCTAGGTTTAACAATATAAAGTATATTGCAGTGAATGAACATTTAAAAGTAATCAAGTAAAGGACAGGAGAGAGCTTGGGATTAATCACTGCAGCTTTTGGGTGGTCCAGGATATGCTTGTAAAACTTTATGCCAAGAAAATTTAATATTCCATTGAAAAAAATAATTTCTGCAGCATATTTCACCTCTGCTTTCCCATGTCTGCCTGTCTCCAGTGTTCTCCCAGCAAAGCCAATTTGGGTTTCGGATCTAATGTGAATTTAGCCCCTGGGAGCAGAAACACTGTGTGGATCCTCAGTGGCCATTGGACCCACTGTGTAGGGACAAATGTGTTGGTAGATGATGGACTTTTCCATAGCACCTGCCAGACTGACAAACCAGACCTGTTTTTCTTTCAAATGTAATAATGATGCTGTCGAGACTTTGACAATGTCTGTTTGGCTTTATTTTTTGCAAAGGAGACACTGTGAAGTCAACCCAGGATGAATGGATTTCTTTTTTCCTTCAGCCTCTGGCAATATGTAGATAGGTGAAATCACCTCCTACAGTGAAAAAAATTATTAAAAAGTTAGAATACTATCTAGTTAAACCCACATTTTCATGGCTGACAATTATTTCTGGTTTTAATAATTAGGTCACCATGTGTGTTCCTTTCAAAGAAAAAACCTAGACTTTTCAAGCATAAATTAATGCTTCCTAGCTCTATCTTTCTGTTGTATTCAAAAAACCATTTTAAAATAAAAAAAATTATTAAGTAGAAGTAATAGAAAAACTTCCATTAGAAGAAAAAGGCTATAATAATTTACTGATTAAGCTGGGAAGTTATCAGTTCCAGTAAGTTTAAAAACTGTGACAATCCTAGTAGCATAATTTGAAGAATAGATCTATCAACAATGATTATAATTATTAAGTAATTCCTACACAGTACTATGGGTTTGTGGCAAGTAATGGAACCATTAAAAAAAAAAATAAACTGTCCAGCGAACAAAGAATGAATGAGTTGAAAAAAAGAAGAATGCTTTTTTCATAGAAGGGTCTGTTAAGTGTCCTCTCTATAGATTTCTGCCTGGAAACTATTCAAGCAAGAGAATAATCCAAAAGTAAAACTTGTCTACCATCAATATTAACTCTTCCAGGATCTTCTTCAACTGCAATGGTAAGAGAGGAAAAGAGCAGAAGTATTTGGTTGCCCCCAGAGAGCAGGCAGCAGTTTGGCATGCTCCTTGAGCCAATTCAACTGCACTGGGACAGCAGAAAACTCAATTTCCTCCAAATTATTTTTTTAGTTATGAGATCAGAGAAAAAACTCTTGGTAGACAGCTTTGTTTTCTTTCCAAAGCTCAACGTGGTTTTGCTTTTCTCCAGCAACTAAGGAAGAGAAGCTGGGCTGATAGCTACCAGCAGGAGCACAATGCAAAGAGCTTTTGCCACCTTTGGGGAAATGCAGGCTTGTTCCCTGTTCAGCTGAGCCCTCTCTGCTGGCTGCAAACAATATGGTGAGCAGCAGGGAGAGAACAAAGCACAGCCACACCTCTCTGTTTACCACGGTCTGCAGCTGGAGGCACACCAGCTCCGAGCAAACATTTGAAGTCAGAAGTGACTGAAACAAGTGATCAGCCCCATCAAGCTTGCTGGTGGCCCTGTCGGAGTTCACCTTCACCCAGGTGCCTGTCCAAGGCAAAACAGTCCCTGTGAGGTGCCAAGGCTGCAGGGAGGCTAGAGGGAAAACAGGCCAAGAGACCAGAAGGGAAATTTGTGCTGCTGTTGCCCACATTATCTTGACTGCAGGGATAAAAAGATTGCACTTAGAATGACGTTGCAACGTATTCAGATTTTTGACTCTCTCTCTCTTGTTGCTATTCAATTTTTTTTCTAATCACACACACACACAAATTGTTTCAACTCATTCTTCATGTTAAACTGGTCTTTATTGCACAGGAAAAAGAAGACAGAAAAACAAGAGAGGACAGATGCTGAAAAAAACCCGTCGCTAATGTTAGCACAGAGGTAAACAGCCAGGTTTTCACACTGCCAGTTCATTTTGAGAAAGCTTGCTAGCATTATCATTTTTCAGCTCATATTCAACACATCACAGTAGTAACAATTCAGCCTCTAATCCACCGCCTGCAGAGGATACCTCTACGTGTATGACCTCAGACAACCATGGATTAATGTAAGTACAAACAAAGCTGGTCCCTATTGTTTAGACCTGGCAGCAGAAATAAAGCAATAAAACTCTTAATAAACATTTTGAAATACCTTCTCAGTCACGACCAAGTCAGAACTAAACCCAGTCCTTTTTGGAAAGAGGGAAGAAACAGACACTTCATTTCTACGCCTCAGCTCCATATGAGCACAGTTCTTGTTTGAAAACCTGGAAGTCCCAGGCTTGTAGACCCTAAAGCTACAAGAGCATTTTGTACAGAAAGCTATTTCTATTTATCTTTGGGAATACCTAATTGTCTGTCTCTGTATCAACTGTGAACTAAGTTAAAAACAAAGAGTTCTGACAAAATGGTGAAATGCCTGGCATGTTGATGGAGATGTGAGGACTCAGAAGTCTTTTTCCTTCTGCCTGGAAGACTTTTTCAGGAAGGTAAATTCTTCAGGAACTGACAGAATTTAGGACCTAATCCAGCTGTAATGGCAGATAAAGGCGTTCTCTTCAAGTATGAGGTTGAGCTGGATCAGCCTTCACTTGAGATGAGCTACGTATATTTACTCATAGCTTTTACTTCACTGAGCTATGGAGCCATCCTTAATAATCACTACCCAGAGGACCCTAGTCCCACAGACAGACGGATTGTACACACAATAAAAAGACTATCTTAAGGAGTTTAGTCTATCTAATGTACAGACAACCAGAGAATCAGACAAATGCCAGCTGTATTGACTTAGCTGCTTTTTCTATCCCAAATGTACATAAATCTGCAATTTCTTTAGAAATCAGTCACATACCAGATGAAAATTAACTTAATAATAAAAGAAACCCACTAAAATGTATGTAAAAATCATTCATTCACTGATTTCTCGCACTAATCATTTGAAATAATAGCATAGGATTAAAAATTGTTTTGGCTAAACCAAAATATCAGTTGTCCCAACCATTAAAATGTCCTGGCTGTGCTCCTAGGTGATGACAGTACTATATTTAGTCACTGAGTACCACCAGCTGTCTTGCTAACAGAAGTCTGGCATTTTCCTTAATTGAGAGATGCAGTATGTGTGAAATGATACCACTCACACTCACTCATGATAATACTAGCATGACCTAGTTGAAAGCTTTTGATTTCTTCTTTTTTTTTTTCCTTCCTTATTCAGAAGAATAACAGTTTGTTCAGTACAATGTTAAAAACCGAAACCTATCCAAGAGGTTTATGAAGAATTCTCTCAAGATTATGATCTAGAAACCTCATTTTTTCTGAGTCCCCTGACAGGGAAGGGCAGGTATGGGGGAAGAAGTGGTAAATGTAGCCTTCAACATTTGACAATTAGCTTCCCAGTCACCCATATCTTGCAAGTTTCAGTGATGTTTTCTTAACTTTACTTTTTTTGCCCAACAGAACACAGAGCCATAGATAGCTCGGAGTGTTACATTCTGGTGGACATTACCGCTTCCTATTAGCCTTCTACTCTAAAAGGAATAGTATGACTAGGGGTGGATGGGGATTTTTTTGTTGCTGAATAATTTATCTGCACCAAAATTGTAGTTTAGGATACAACAAAATTATTTGTGAATTCTAGTTTGAATTCCTAGAGTAAAAATTTCAGAGAAAAGCTAATGGTTCCTTTCCCCACTCTCGCTCCAAGGCCATGTTACCCAGTAGATAAGATAAACATCAGATTGGAAAAGTAATCAAGAGTGCATCATTTACCACAGGAGCACCTTGACACTGAGCTCTAGGCAATGGTTTTGTAGCTCTTCTCCCATTGACCTACTTACACTCATATTCATAATTAATATTCACTGAAACAGCAACTAAACACCTGGAGTTCCCCTTATCAAATGTAATCACCACCTTAGAGAGATGCATATAATTTTTTTCTCCAATAAGTGCTTTCATTTTTATTGTTAAGTAGTCCAGTCATAAAAAAAGAGCCGTGAGACCCCTTCCTCATCACACACTGCAGCTTAATACTTGCCATGTTTTCTGACATCCTTGGCTTTAAATTCCTGCTGTGGACCCAACTAAGAGGAAATTGGTCACAAGGTTTCCCATGGGTGATGTGAATGTCCAGCACAAGATTATCTCATTCCTCTTTTGAATCTGGCCGTTGGGATTTCTTTATCATGTCCCAAAGTGAAACCAGAATATTCAAGATGAATTAAATGTCGCAAGCAGTCCATAACCGCTTTTTTTTTTCCTTTTGATTAATTGGAAATGTTGAAAAGCTTTAGCCAGAGAAGCAGTCAAGCACAACAGTTAAAAAAATATGGAAGAACAGTTGTAGTGCATGAACATCCTCATCCACTGTGCCTGCTCTTGAAGGGCCAGCTGGAGCTGATGTGGAGTCAACCATCCCTACTGAGAGTGCAATGGCTTGTGAATGGATAAAATCTGTGATTCTGTGTGACAAAATAAATATTTAATGGTATTTATAGGTATTGTGACCAGATGAAGAGGCTGTACCTGAACATGCAATTCAGAGATGTGAATTGGTTTCCCAGGTGAGCCACAGGTTTTCTGTGCAAGCTCAGCTGAGTTCTTTACTCCCTGGACGTGTAGGTGCAAATTCTTGTAGATTTGTGGGAGGTCTCTTGACTTCCTTGTCTCTGCCCAGGCGGAGATATGGGCCCTATGATGTCCAGATGCCCGGTATGATGGGGTGGATAATCATTCCTAGATCTTGAGATCTTTAGACTAATAATAGAAGTCAGTATTATCTCATGAGTGCCTACTGCGATGGGATCATAAGGACCTAAAAAAAACAAGTGAAATAAACAATATGGGGATACCTCAAGCAATAATTATGGTATGCTAGATAGCAATTTGTTGTGTACTGGATCAGACTGCCATCATGGGCTTTTATAATCTTTAAACACAGGATTGTCTTCCTGTTCTCACACACTTGATGCTTCCTCCAAATGGGAAGCTCCTGGTGCATGCAGCAGATCAGCCATTCACATACTCATTGTTCTGTGGAGTCACATTTTTATAGGAGTAAAGCTGTTGCTTTTTTGCTTCAAAGATGATTAAGAAGACGGCTGAGCCCTTACAATTTAGGAAAATAATGTAGCTGGTCAGAATTTCTTGCCATGTATTAACTGTGAAATGTACTTGAAAATTGAGATTTTAATTAAAAAGCAGTGTTCCTACTCAACATCACTGTAGGGTCACTGAGAAGCACAAGAATGCAAATGGATTTTGGCCTGCTTCAGCAGTAGTTAACAAGCCAAAGGAGATTATAGCATCTCATAGAAAGCCCAAAGAGCTGAGGAGGAAATGGCCTGTGTTTCCCAGCCTCCCAGTAAGCAAAGATCATCAGATCTGGTTTTCTGCTTCTCTGTTCTTTGCTTGTATATGCCAAGAGGAAAAATCTGGAAGGTAAAAGCAAGCCCTCAGTCATTTTTTTAATATCTTGCTTTTCATAAAAGCATGAAGCAGAAGCATTTAGTCTTCCATAGCATTTCACAGCTTCTGCATGTTAAATGTCTTCAGATTCCTGCAGAGAGCTAAATCTGGTGTGCAGGCTGCAACAGGTAAACCAAGTATATCTTAATGAACTGCCAAGTAAAAACATAAGGGAAGTTTTTAACACAGCTTTTCTTTCATTACTTGTGCTAAACTCCATGACTGCACCTATAGCCTCTAAGCTCTGAAAAAAACAGTGTTTGTCCCTGTGATTCCTGATGTAACACGGCTAAGAGGCATGGAGGCACAAACCCAGCCCTAATTTAGTGCAGTTGAGTCACACACCTTAATGAAGGCTGAGTTCATTATTTCTTAATAATTTCTTTAAAGGAAAAAAGAAAATGTTGATGACCTACATTTAATTAGAGAAGACGCTTGGTTTCAAGAACATGCCCAGCAGGGTGGCATTTAGTAACAGCACCGTCTCTTCTGGCAGTAGCTTGTCAGACTAGGGGCACCCAGTTCTACCTGCTCTTCAAACATGATCTGAGAAATACATCCTTCCCAGGATATTTTGAGATCTCAAAGTAAAATGTGACAAGTCGATGCAAGTAATCATATAAGGCTTGAAAGGGAGAAGCAGGGAAAATGAAGGATATACGGCAAGACAGCTTGGTTTAGTGCAGCTTGCACACATGATCTTTAAAGTAGAGAAGCAAGAGATACTAATAAGATCAACAAGCAATTTGGTATGTGTATTGTGATAGTTAGGGGTCTTGAAAACCCACAAACATGGAATGGTTGGGACTGGAAGGCACCTATGGGGCTTTTCTGGTCCAACTCCCCCTTCCCAGGCAGGGACACCTAGAGTCAGTTGCCCAGGATGATGTCCAGATGACTTTTGTATACCTCCAAGGATGGAGACTCCACCACCTTTCTGGTCAACCTGTGCCAGTGCTCAGACAACTCTCACACTGAAAAAGTGTTTTCTGATGTTCAGAGGTACCTCTGATGCTGTCACTGAGCAACCAGGAATAAGCAGGAAGTTTTCCTGGCAGTAGTTTTCACTCACAGATTGCCAAGACCCCAGAGTTTTGTGTTCACAAAGTATGAGGCAGATAACTTGATAAAGTTCTTACCAGGTTACTCACAAAACCTAGCTTTTAAAAAACAAGTTATCTCCAGACACTGTGACTTGAAGACTTTTTTGAGGAACAAACATATAAAAACTGGAGCTAGTATATCAAATATCTTACATTGCAATAAGTCCATTTCAAATGTTACATTTGAAATTGCTTTTCTTCTCAGGTTTCACTTGCAATGCCACACCAGAGCTTCATACATTTCCACATAATTGTTGTTCACAGAGTCACAGAATGTCAGGGATTGGAAGAGATCTCAAGAGATCATCTAGTCCAATCCCTCTGAAGGAGCAGGAACACCTAGATCAGGTCACTGTTCTTTCAGAATCTATCACATATTCCTGTTCCAGAAATCTAAGCCTTCATTTTGATCATATTAAAACCATTTGGACAATTAATCTGATGTTGCAAACACCATGAAAACAACAGCTTTGATACATGATCTACACTCATTAATCTCAGTAGAATATTAACAATGGAATATTAATTACAAGCATAATGCTACTTCTTATGTCAACATTTTAATCTATTTCATGGGTTGGTTTTGAGAAAACATCATTGGCTGACAGGGATGCAGTAGCACACATTACTGGAAGATGCATCAGATAACTTGCTGGTCTCACTGATTATGTGGATCTCAGGCATTCTTGGCTGAAGTATGAATTACTCACCAGAAGGAGAATATTCTCAGGTTTTGCTCTGAGAGAATCAGCTGCCTTATATTCCCAAAAATCAGCAGTGGATTACATATCTCTGTGTCTCTCAACATACTGGTTCTCCTGAGATTGTTTCCACAGGGCATCTGCAACACAAAATTGAGTGACACCAGATTGACCAGCTGAAAAGCACCGAATTGATCACTGAGCATGTAGTTCCAAATGACAGCACCTGGCTCTGTGTTATTTGCTGGCTCATAATGATCTGTCTCTTAAAAGGCAATGTAAATGGTTGCTAGCAATGTATCAGTCAAGTAGACCTACACAGCACAATGTCTCTATCAAGCTCTCAACACAAGAATCAGATGTCTAATACTATAGACTAATGCAGAAAAGTGGGGCTTCTTCCCTTACATGAAGGCCTGACTAAAATCAATGGGCATCCAGTGGAATTTGCGAGAGTGCCTTGTGGAGCTGACACAATATCATGGGTACTTCTGAGGCAATGTAAAGCCTACAAGGGTATCTGCAGCATCTGAAGTTGCCTAAATGACTTTAAAGACCTGTAAACTTTAAAAGACCTGAATCTAATCACCAGAAAATACGTTTCTAAAAGCTGTATTTGGTGAGATGATTGACATCCAATTAAAAGGGCTCAAACTGCAAAAGATAGAATTTGATGGGTGAAATAGCACCTAATCAGCTTTTAGATATCCTCCAGCTTCAGAAGCTCTGCTATGAAGAGTCTCTGAGCATCAAGCTCAGGGGAGGAACAGGAAGACTGGGAGTGAAAGAAAAATTACTGTTTTGGCGTAGTCCTTCATCACTTGGAGGACAGCTGATTGTAATGAACGATGCCAGAAATGATTTTGAGACTGCAGCTTTTCCAAACATAGCAACTGTACAGAGATCAGCCATGTTTCTGTCAGGTGTGGATTTAGAGGGACTCAGGCACTGTGTCTAAATGACTAAGGCTGGCATTTGTTGAAAGGCAAACAAAGATTTGTCTAGTTTAATGACTTTTGTCAATCTGGAGATAGTAGATCCTCTCTAAACAAAATGTGGTCATGTTGTAGCTTTTAAAAGTTAATTTCTCCCCTTTTCCATAGTTTGCCATGAAGGGAAAAAATTCCTGTCCCAAGCTAAGAATTTTTTCTGGCTTTCCTTGACTAAGATAAGCCCAAATGAGTAAATGAGTAAGGAGAGAATGATTAATCCCATGAAAGATTATTCTCAATAACTGAAGCAGAAGTCACTAAAACCAAACAAGGAAATAGATCTGAAAATAGAGAAGTAACCATTTAGGAAAGTGCAAGCCCTGTTGTACTGTTCATTCCTTACTTTCATACACAAATTGCAAGGCAATGTCTTCAGTGTTTTCCATGCCTATTTATCTTACAACATTTTCACAGACCTAACCTATTTTTTTTTCTTCTCTGAAATTTTTTTAGTGCTGTGGCTGCAGAGCCCAGCTGGGATACAGCTGTGTAGTGTCCAGCTTTGATGAGCTATAAATGTTTTCCCTTGTGCTAAGGCTGTGACATCGCCCACTGCTTTGGTTTCTTGAATGCTGGTGGTTAACAGGCAGATCTAAAACTCCAAAACTGCTCTTTTTAGTCAGGCATTGCTCTGCTCTTGAATCAGCAGTTTCTAATTAAACAGCACCATATGAGAGGACCCAGAGATCATTAAAGGTGCACGGGGGGTGTCCAAGAATAGAAACACAATGCAGGTGTTGTTCCCTCAGTGCCTTTTTGCTGGACTGGTCAGTCCCCTCACTGATTAGCAATCACACTAAATGTCTTATAAAAGTCTGACCCTAATACTGCTAATACCTTGGGTCAGCCAAATAAATTCTTTCAAACTTTCACAGTGGAAAAAGCCGCCTATTTTATGATTTTATAACCCTATCATTAGCAATCTTTGAAACAGCATTCCACCCCCAGGTTGCGTTCTGTGGTTATGAACTTCATTTGATCACTGCTCCATCAATTTGACATTAACTGCTACAATTTACAACTGCTCTGGCTTTCTACCTATTATTGTCGCATCTCTCCAAGTGCAAAAAAAACCCTGCTGCCCAGGGGAAAGCTGAAAGAATGCAATGTCTTGTTAAAACCTGAAAGGGCAACAAGGGCTGGGGGGGGGGAAGGGAGAGAGGAAAAGGGGAAGAACCTCCTAGAAGGGAAAATCAGAGGTTTGATAATGAATAATGCTTCGTTCTCCACTATGAGCATGGTTGACCTGGCATGTAGACCACAGTAAAGAAGTGAATAATTCACTGGGAGAGTCATAGACCTCCTGGTAGACTGCAGCATTGCTTTGTCTCCAAATATGTTCTCCCACAGAACTGGGCTCAAAAGGATGTTTCAGTCTACAAATATTTAAACAAAAAGTGGGTGTGATGGGATATGTAAGGAGAGCACCATGCATGGAGCAGTCCAGCCTGCATGACCATTTTTCCATTAGTGTTTGATTGATAATTCCATAGGCCCTGCACAAAAGAGCAATGGAGAGAACAGCTTTGAAGGAGCTGAGACACACAGCTCACATAGAATCATAGAAT
>VZTY01005883.1:12116-26168 GCA_013400935.1 Turnix velox
TCTTTACCAAAAAAAAAAAAAAAAAATCCAAACCCCTCGACCAAAAAAAAAAACCCAATGCACACAACTGTCATGAGGTTTCTAAAAGTACCTTGTTATAAAAATACACAGGGCAGAAGAAGTGTGACTACCTACCTCTTCACATGAAAAAAATGCACAAGACAAAGCACAGTGACACACAAGACAGCAGCCTGTGCTTCCAATGGATTAATATATTGCCTCCCACTGCTGAGAGCTGGTCTTGATTCACTTAAAGCCTAAGCATTCAGACTCTCCTGCTGGGAAACAAACAAGTAAAGTGGGTTTCAAGTATCTCCTATTAATACACAGAAACAATTCTCACAAGCCCCAGAGGCAATGAAGACAAACAGCCAGGTTAAGCTTGCACAAAACCACGTCCCCAAAGTACAGCAAATCAAAAACCTGCACTGAGATTTACTGGTTTGCTCGAAAATTAACTGCAAGAATCTGGTTAACTCATGGAGGAAGCCACCAGTCAGTGAGTCAAGCTGATCTGCAAGCCTGTTTTACATAATGGGAAATTTTTTTTTTTTCTCAGCCAGAGGTTCACCATGTTCTTGAATTTCCAGAAAGTGCAGATGTAAAGATACTTCTGTTAACCTAAACCAAAACCAAGAAAAGAAACTACCCAAGATGCACACTCTATTTCACAACACACAGTTGATTTTACTGGCCACTGTGCTTCAACCTATTCAGCACAGGAAAGATTTGCACTCCCATCTGAAAAGGAAGGAAACACCAAGACTGAAAACACAAGTATTTTTTAACATCAAGACTGAAAACACAAGTATTTTTTAATACCACCACCAAAAGGCATTAAAATACACTGGTTAGTGCATCTTTGCCATTTCTCAACTGCCACACTGAGAATTGAAGTGAATTGAAGCTCCCAGCTTTATTCTTGTAAAACATTAGTACAAGTGGAACAGTTGGAATGGATTTACAAGAAAGCATGATACCATCTTAATTCTTTCCCTTCTCACTTTACTGGCAAATCAAAGCTAACAAGAAAGCCAAGAATCCCTACAGAGGCAGTGACTAACTGCAAGGTGTTCTTTTTTTTCTTTAATCAATGAAAATAAGCTGCAACACAACCAGAGTACAAAAGCTCCTGTTCAGACAGAGTAAAACAACTTTTTTAAGAGCTTAAGGATTGTATCAACACCACAGCTCAAATATTATTCCACTTGTCCTGCTAGAACTGTGTTTGATTTTAAAATACAGATCTGTTAGATAATATTTTAGTAATTTCCTTTTACAACATTAATGATGCCTAAGAGTAAGTCTTGTTTTCTTTAAAATTCACAAGCTTTGAAAGTTGAAAATTTAATAGATATTTTAAATTGATGTAGCAGTTCACAATTCCAAGTATTTGTTAGCCAAAGGACTGAGCTTCAAACCAGACTTCAAATTACAAATTACCACTAAATCCTAGTATGTAAAGTCTTAAAAATATTTTGGTACTCAAAAAATACAAATCTATTACCATAAGCATGTAATGCAACTTTCCTACAGGCCACAAAGCATTCAAGAGAAAGAAAAAAGAAGAAAAAAAGTTTAGAAGCCAATATTCGGACTTTAATTCATAATTTTTGGCCAACTCTTGGTGACATGGCTTCATAATGCAATATACAAGCAACTGCTTCTGGGGTCCTTCCATTTGCAGAATTATCTTTTTGATAAATGAGTACAGGACTGTAAATATTTATTGATATATTATATATTTATTGATATAAAAAATGTGGGGTTTTGCCTTGATTTCAAGAGGGGAAGGAGCTGGTTAAGAAGATGGAAGAAGGCAGCTTGGGAAAGATTAACTTGGACTTTCAGAATTCAGTATTTCTAGTAAGGGCAGTCAAATAGAAAACAGGAAAATAAAGACAACAATGAGAATTCAGAAAAAAATTGCAGGTAAGATGCCATAGGAATCATGTGAGGGACCAAGAGCAATTTAATGAATTTATCTTTGTCCTTTGGGGAACAAACATGAGTTATTAATTTGGGCTGTTATTTTTATTTTTTTTTTCTCTTGTACATCAAGAGATCACTTTGGCTGAATCAATGATTGGAAATTTGAAAAGAAATGATATGAAATTAGGCAATGGTGCTGAAGTCGAGTAAGAAAGAATGGCATAAATGTGTAGGGAGAAGATTAGAGTATTGTAGCTAGAAAACGATGTCAAACTAACAAGGGAGCTAAAAGGATAATGAGAAACTGTTTTTCATATGCTCTTCAGCAGTAAAAGGATATTGTTCCAGGATCCAGGATGGAGGGAAGAGTGACACAAGTTGATGCCAAGAGAAATTAAGTAATTCTTTCTTCTGTAGAAGAACCAACTGATAAAATGCATCACCCAAGTAGCTGTTAACTCTTTTGCATCTGTTGGATGTAATTGATGGAGGTTTTTGATCTTGTGATTTCTTTTCTGTCATACTAGAGACACGTAACTGAGTAGTGAAACTTAATTTCCAGAAATATTAGAATAAATATTTTTGTTTATAAACATCAGAAGGATAACAAGAGTGATGGTAAGGTGTGTTAGAAATTTCTCTATAGTATTAGCTATTTCTATGGCCTGATTAGAAGGCAAGGGGGCTGAGGAGAGACCATTTGGTCCAAGGGATGCGACTGCAAGGGTGTCACACAATGAACTGGAAAAGTGAGCAGAAGATACAGGTAACTCTCTTGAGTAACATCACCCAGGCATCTGTTTTGGCTCGTAAGAGAATTAAAATTTTCCCACAGTGGCTTCAAGGACAGACAAACAGAGAAAAAATTTAAATTTAGTAAGCTTAGAATCACAGAATCATAGAATTATGTAATAATTTGGGTTGGAAGGGACCTTAAAGAAACCATCAACTCCCTGCTGACAACTCGGTGAGAGTAACACCTTGCTGTGGGATGGAGGAGACAATCACCCCCTGCTCTTTTCCCACAAAGTTTCCCCTTAATCCTCTCATCTATCCATTATCCTGGGGCAATATTAGAATCAAGACTTCCTATTTAAGGTGACCAAACACAACATTCTTTTTGCCAGATTCATTTCCACCTTAGGCTTTGACCTAAGCTAACGAAATCAAGTGAGGAATGGCAAGTTCATATTTGATGTTAAGTCCTAAAGCTGAACAACATCATAATGGCTATCTTTTAATAGACCCTTCAAGAGCTGTTATTATTAGCAAGCTTTAAATTATTATCAGGAAACTGATAAAACAGCCCAGTCCTCTCACACAACAGCCTGCCCACTTCTTCAGTTATCACAAAACTGAGAACTCTTCCTATTAGAGCTATTCCAAAATGAATTAATATCAAAGAAAACTATCCCTCTGCCTATTACTTCAACCTGATAGGTTTGGGGGAACCTGATAATCATGTATTTTAGCACCAGTCAAGGTTAGAAAGTCAAAGATCTTTGCAAACTTCCCAATTTTTTTTTCTGAAAACAGGTGAAGTCCACAGGCACTTCATTTTAACAGCTGTTAAACTCAGCCCCAGTCCAAGCTACATTTCCCTACACTGGATTCCTCAATTTCTTTAGAAAAAAAATGTGTCTTCTGCATTTCTTCCTCAGCACCATTTAATGCTACTAAACTTTTTTGCTACCTAGTCTTCAAATCCCACTAAAAAACACTTCTACCTGTCACGAGAAGAGGGATGTGGCTTCATGAACCCAGTCTCGCTACTTCTCTTGATCAACATCACTTATTATAAGCAGAGTTTGGAGTTCTTTTTCCCTATTTACATCCCTGTAGCATGGGAGAACTCAAAGAACTTATCTCACTTCTTATCTCTGATGAAAAGCAAGAAGCATTTCACAAATACACTTGCTAATGCATGTTTTGTAAATTAATATGTACACTGACTCCAGCTTTTGCACTGTCAAAAGTCCAAACACGGATGCTGAGTGACATTTTAGTGCCCTAAAATGCCCAAAGATGTGTGCAGGGCTGGCCAGGAAGAGTTTGGCCATTTGGAAGATTGCACAATTTTGGGGCATCAACTCCTAACCATCTGAAATTATGTTCAGCATCCAACATAGTAACTTGGAGCCTCTGTAAGTATGCACCATTTTTGCTAAGTAAGTTCTTTTGGGGTTATTTTGATTGTTTGGAGTTGGTTGGTTGGTTTTTTGGGGTTTGTTTTTTGGTTTGGGGTTTGTTGGGTTTTTTTGGGTTATTTTTTTTTTTTTCAGAAAAATCACTGCTCAGTCAGGATTCAGGCAAAGGAATACTATCCCTGCACTCTGTGTTTAAGTTAAAGCACTGTATTCCAAAAGGAAATGCTAGCAGATAGTGTTAGAAGGAAGACAGGAACACAGATACTTGATCCATGAGGGTGTTACTGCTTCAGTCTCTTTAATTTCTGGATTTTTAAATCAAATATTTCTTGACATAGAGAATACTGCAGCATTAGAGAAATTTTGTCTTCATCTACACAATAGCAAAGCATGAACATAACAGAGTCAATACTTAGCCAGATGAGAGCTACAGAGGCAGCAGCTAAAATCTAAATCATCCATACAAAAAGCAAGTGATTTATTTCATCCATATCTCCTTCCCATGGAGACAGTCTGTCTTTGCAGAGTCTAATCTATTAGCTTCAAATAGAAAAAAAAAAAAAAAAAAATCCAACATTTTTTCAAGTATCCCTACCTTTGGAAAGCATTTTGATAAAGAGAAGTCCTTTTAAAAACCAAAAAAATCCAGAAAAACACAGCCATGAAAACAGTTCCACACCTGCTCCTATGAGGTATACAAATATTTCAATCCCAGCAGCACCATCTAATGGAGATCTCACCAATTCTTCCTCCTCTTTAACAGGACAAAGATTTCATTCTGCAGGTGCTAACAAGTGATACTTTAACACCTACCCCAATTAATACTTCATAAAGATTGATTAGCTACAAGGGAAGCTAAATAACTTCTCCATAGGCAACAATCAGTCCCTTTCTCTCCCCCACAGACATGATAACCACATACTAATTAATTAAGTACAACAGGGCCTTGCTTTAACCAGGAGGTAAGGTTTTAGTAAGAAATGATTCTTTTAAAGAAAACAAACAAACCAGACTGAGGGAGTTGGGGTTGTTGAGCTTGGAGAAGAGAAGGCTCAGGGGGGACCTCACAGGAGCTTCTCAATATCTGAAGGGGGCTACAGAAAGGCAGGGGTAGGACTTTTTAATAGGATATGTGATGGAAGGACTAGAAATAATGGATGGAAATTGGAAGAGGGGAGATATAAGAAAGAAATTCTTTATGGTGAAGGTGGTGAGACACTGCAAGAGGTTGCCAAGAGAGGTTGTGGATGCTCATTCAATCCCTGGAGGTGTTTAAGACCAGGCTGGATGAGGAACTGAGCAGCCTGATGTAGGTGTCCCTGCCTATGGCAAGGGGGTTGGAACTCTATGACCTTTAAGGTCCCTTCCAACCCAAACTATTGATTCTATAGAGCTTGATGATGCAGGGGTGTTGGAACTTGATGATCTTTAAGGTCCCTTCCAACCCAAACTATGTTTCTATGAAGCAGCATCCTCAGCTTAAAAATGCAGCTACTTCAAGCATGTTTAAAAACTTCCCTTCTGGAAGCAAAACAGAGAATTGTATGTATTGACAAGAATATTGACAAACCTCAAGCACAGCAACACAAGTCACTGCCCACACCTGCTTGAGTGGAAGGAAGCAAAGCCTGCCAAGACATCTTCAGGTTGCACTTCTGCTACAGAATAAACCATGGGAGACAGGTAGGAAGTTGTCACAGCCATTAATAAAGCCTAAATAGTGATGACTTTTGGCAACTTCCACTGTTTTGTTAACATTTTCTCCTGCAAACAAACACAACAGAAATAATGTACAAAATGAATCTATACATACTATTTCTTCCTCTCTTGCCTTCTGTCCTCCTTGCTTTTTAAGGAAAGCACAACATTACAAGTAAGGGCTCAACTGCTTTGAACGTCTCCAATTAACACACTTGTTCTGGAATAATTGGATTTTTATCTATGGCCCAAAGAACTTTCAAAGTCTGCCTGCCCTATCTCATCTCAGAATCAGCAACTAATACACTGGAGGTCTTACTTTAAAAAAAGAAGAAAAAACCCACATTACTATGACTCTCAGTTACTAATTCTACCAAAACTACAGCATCATCCTTTAGCTATGTGTACTAACAGCTTTATTTACTCAAACAGAATGATCCCAAGCTGATTCTTTCATGTATTTTGAGACAACCTTCTCAGCAAAATATGCAGAGAATTCAGTGAGTGAATACTTGTCATAAATTTTCCTTTAAAAATACAAAAAAAAAAACCAACAAAAAAAACCCCAAAGCAAACAAAAGCCCCAAGCAAAAAAAACCCCACAATAAACCAACCCAGTAAATCCCCCAAAACTCCCTCTAAACATCCTACTTATCCAAAATACTGAAAAGTTCCACGTCTACACAATCCTTTTCAAAATGAAAGGGAAGGTTTCAGGAATGGGTAAGAAGGAAAGAGGAATAAGCAAAATTCATGATCCCAAATGCTGAAAAAAAATAGCTGGTGAAGTACAACAGACAAATAACAATAAACTTGTTTTATCTTCCTTGGAGGCAGCCAAGAGCATTCTTAGGCACACGCTCCAAAAAACTGTCAAAATACCTTGCTAGAACACAGATACAAAAAGAGAACTCTGGCAAGGCATAGGAGCAACTGAAGAGTAGGGTCTATTGGCACAACAACACATCATCCACTGGTATTTCCCTTACATACTCACACCATGGGACAGCATCACCTGAAGGGATACTGTATTTTTTCTGACTTCAAGTGATACTATGTATTATTAACATCAAAAGAAATAAACACAAGTCCTTTATTTTTATTTCCTGAGTACTATTCTTTAGAAAGCAAGGAAAATACACCTGCATCCAAGGGTTTCAAAGCTGCTAGAGACACACATAGAATCAGAGAATGGTTTAGGTTCGAAGGGACCCTAAAGATCATCATGTTCCAACCCCCTGCCATAAGCAGGGACACCTCCCACTACGTCAGGCTGCTCAGTGCCTTGTCCAGCCTGGCCGTAAACACCTCCAGGGATTGAGGGGGCATCCACAGCCTCTCTGGGCAACCACTTCCAGTGTCTCTCCACCCTCACTGTAAATAATTTCTTTCTTATATCTAGCCTGAATCTCCCTCCCCTCTTACAATTTCCATTCATTATTTCTAGTCCTCCCATCACATATCCTATTAAAAAGTCCTACCCCTGCCTTTCTGTAGCCCCCTTCAGGTATTGAGAAGCTCCTCTGAGGTCCCCCCTGAGCCTTCTCTTCTCCAGGCTGTACAACCCTAACTCCTTCAGCCTGTCCTCACAAGGCAGTTGCTCCAGCAACTTGGTGTCCCTGTCTTCATTTATTTAGGAATACAACTTCCACCTACTCCAGCTGTCAGCCAAATGGGAGCATTTCAAGAACAGGCCATTCTGCAGCCACAAGCACTTTACCTTTGGTGCTCCTTGAATGAAAAAACTGGTATCCTAATGAGGTTCAACCACATCAGTCACAACAATAAAAAACATTCCCAGGCAAAAGCACAACACTCCTCTCTCAAGGATGCTGTGCTGAACAGAAAAGAGGACAGTGTAAAAAGGACAGAGTGGGAGAGAGAGAGAGAGAGCAGGAGTAGGGTTTAAAGACATGTACTTCAGACAATAGCAGGGTACATTCTAGACAATCTTTAGTGACCTGGAAGAGAAGTCAAAGAGAGGTCAAAAAAAAGGTGGATTTGCAGATAAAAAATTATTTACCCAGAAGTGTGAATGTAAGTACAAGCCTGGAAATAAGTATTGCAAGGGAAAAGTGGTGTAAATGGAAGTAAAGGGAAAAATAATCACTTTGCTCTCAAATGAAAGGATGGAACCACCTTAGAATAGAAACCATCCCTTAACAGCTCTAGGATTAAAGAGATCTGACCTCTAGCAGTTCAAAATTCTAAGAATTGGGGAAACTAGCTTGAGAAATTTAGAGCATTTCTGCTGTTTGGCCAAATAAGATGGAAGAGAGCACAATACAGACAAGAGAATTCCATTCGTAGCTGAAAAAGCATAAAACACAGAAAGAAGAGTCACTTGGGATGGTTTAAAGTAGATTAAAACAAGAGGAAGTCAAAAGAAAAATTTTAGGCTATATTTCATAGGCAAAAATCAAGATTTATATCTACAAATCCTTAAGATAGAAAACACAGCATTCAAGAAAAACCTGCTCTCAGAAGGAGGCAGGGATAGGGCACAGCACACAACATCTCCATTAAAAAAAAAACCTCTAGAAATTGTTCTAATTATCTCCCTCTCTGAAGCACATAGATGAGCTTGGAAAACAAATTCCACCGACATTGCCAAAATTTGGTTTAGTTACTGGTCTTTGCTGCTGGAAAGTTATTTCAGGCACATTTATCTTGTGAGCTGGTTCCATGGAGCAAGAAAAAAAAGAAAAAAAAGTTCCTTTTCTAGAGTATCTGAAGCAAAAAGCTGGGAACAAACACAAGGACCAGAACAGCTCCCACTGATAGGTTTGTACAGCACCACACATTTGCTGTATGAAATAATGGCAGAGTGTGAGGCAAATACTCCTTCCTGTCCCACAATAGTGACAGTGCACAATGGCACAGAGCAGGCACAACAGGATGTCCCCATACAGCACTTGCAATTCACTTCTTTTATCAACAGAAGACACTTGTACTGCCCTGCCAGGTTCCAGCACCCCATCCTTCTTGAGGTCTCAGCAGATTGCAGGAAAGTACCCGGATTCCCATTTTTACAGACTGAGAAAATGGTCTGTATGTGGAGCCAGAAGCCAGACACATAAACACAGATGCATCAAAGCTCTTCTCAGAACTCCCAGTCAGCTATCACCTCATCCCATCAGCATCCAAGGACCCCTACTCTTCACCTCCTTCATAAGCCCAGATGCATCAAAGCTGTTCTCAGAACCCCCAGACTGCTATCACCTCATCCCATCAGCATCCAAGGACCCCTACTCTTCACCTCCTTCATAAGCCCAGATGCATCAAAGCTGTTCTCAGAACCCCCAGTGAGATATCACCTCATCCCATCAGCACACAAGGACCCCTTACTTTTCTTCCCCTTCATAAGCATCAAAGCTGCTCTCAGAACCCCCAGTCAGCTATCACCTAATCCTATCAGCATCCAAGGACCCCTACTCTTCACCTCCTTCATAAGCCCAGATGCATCAAAGCTGCTCTCAGAACCCCCAGTCAGCTATCACCCAATCCTATCAGCATCCAAAGACTCCTACTCTTCTTCCACCTTCCTTCCTTGCCCAAGGAAACTCAGCAAATTCTCAGTAAGAATCTCACCATCCAAGTTGAAATGCACCATAGAACAAGCAAAAAAAAAAAAAAAGAGCAGTGGGAGAAGCATGAGCAGGCTCTGAGTCTTTCCTCATCCTGGTAATTGTCCTCAACCACTTGAGTGAAACATCATGCTTCCTCTTGCTCTGTTTTTCTCAGGCACATCACACTTTGAATATTCCTGCTAGAGGAGAAGAGTTTGAAGAGGAGGAAGTGACACTGCTCTCAACTGGCCTGTGGCTTGATGATGAGAATGCTCCCCAGGGAAGTAGGAAACTTGGAGTGGAATCCCCCTTCTTGCCCTTGGGACTTGAGTGTGATGTTATGTCCCACAGCACTGTAACATCTCAGTCCCTTGTTGGTCTGGCCCTAAATGCATGATTTACAGGACACATACATAGAATAGTTTGGGTTGGAAGGGACCTTCAAGATCATCAAGTTCCATAGGCAAGGACACCTCCCACTACATCAGGCTGCTCAGTGCCTTGTCCAGCCTGGCCTTAAACACCTCCAGGGATTGAGGGAGCATCCACAGCCTCCTTTGGCAACCTCTTCCAGTGTTTCACTACATCTACAGGAATGAGGAAACAAGAGCCTCCAGGTCTCCTAGACTTTACACTAGTACCTTCAATGGACCATCTTCTCTTTCATGATAGATGTTAAGTGTTGCAGGAACAAAGTGTCACTTCTTATCTTACAGCACTACCTGCAACATGCTCTTCTAAGACAGATCAAATCAAGCTAACTCTTGCTAGATGGCCAAGAAAGCTGTAAAGGCTCATGGCACTTGAGCTTGTCTTGCAAAGACATATTTGATGCAAAAAATCATTATTTACATGTTGCCCAGAGAGGTGGTGGAGGCCCCATCCCTGGAGACATTCAAAGCCAGGCTTGATGAGGTTCTGACCTAGTGCAGGATGTCCCTGCTCACTGCTGGGAGTTGGACTGGATGGCTTTTGAAGGTCCCTTCCAAATCCGTGATTCTAAGATGCCTTTCACATAAAGCCATAAAGTCAGGGAAAAAAAAAGTTCAGTACTTCTCCAAACCTTAAACTTTCCTAATTAAGAGCTTCCATACAGCTGTCATTAAAGCATGTAAAACAGGAGTTTCATTACTTCTTTCACTAAGGATTTTAAGCATTTGCCTCACAAACTGCAGGTGAAAGGATATCTTCATCTCAGAGCTTTTAAGCTCTGCTAGAGATTCTCAGTTGTTCCTGGCACTGTAAATAATCCACAGGATGTTTCTCCTGTACATCAAGAGAAATCCATTACACAAATGATCGGTTTATGACACTACATAAAATAGCAGTGGAACTATAAAACCTCCCCAACTTCAAGCATTCCTGCAGCTCTAATTCCCACAGTTCACAAAATTCAATCTTGGTGTCAAAGTGCACAATACTCCAATTTTTAGCTCAAGAAGGGAGTCAGGGATGGAAGCCATCACGTCTCCAACACTGAAATTGTGCATACACTCTTATGTTGCCCCTTCCCACTCTGCCCTTGCCTGGAAGAAGTGCAGAACTTGGGATTCTCCTACCATCACACCATGTACATGCAGAGCAATAGAGCAGGGAAGAAGTGCAGGAAGGAAATCAAAGGCTTAACTTGTTTTGGGGGGGTGGAGAGGATTAGTGACCTACAGTTGTTGTATGTAATTTTAGAGACACTTGCCCTGTTAACCTAGTTACAAAGCCAACCCTGGGTGGCAATTCAACTCACAGTGGCAACAACATTTTGCTGTCTGTCAAAAAGATCTCCAGGAAGAAGAAGACTGTATAGATATACATATCACAACACCAAACAATCTTTTCCCTTATTTTCTTCCTAAGGTTCTAAGATCTTACTGATTTTTCTGGAGTTTTTTTTGTCTTTATTTCCTTTTCTCATCTTTCCCACTAACACTTTGTAGATGCCTAATGATCCTTCACTGTCAGTTGCCCCCTTCCCAGTTCTCTGCTCTTTCCTCTTCTGCCTTAAAATAAAATAATAATAATAAAAAAGGCATAGAAAAGCACTTGTGATTTGTCAAAGCAAATATATATTGTTCATCCATGAACAGTAGGTCTTCCAGCAGGCAGAGCTGGGAGACCAGATATGTTCTCTTTGCCACCCTTTCATTGCTGTAATTTCTATGCCACCAGTTCATCACCACTTTAAAAAAAGTAGAAAGATAAAAACTTGGCTTGGCTACAGCACTACCTGGTGTGTGACAAGCACACGTCTATTTTGTTACACAAAGATACATAAACTCTTCCTCCCTTGACCTTTTTTGCCCAAGACATATCTCAAAATCATCAATTTCACTCTCTCCCACTTCTTTTTGGTGTTCCTAAGGCACACACCAAAAGTCTCAAGAAGGTTTAAAATACAAGCATCACATTCAGAAAGTACCTACCCACAGGCACATTTAAAAAAAAAAAAAAAAGCCTTGGCAATTCTTTAAAGGAACTGAGCACAAGAGCACAAACATCTGAAACCCATGTGTAATGAGCAAGTCTTCAGACATCATAAGATTCAGCACCTTCAATTAAGAAATTATAATGAAAAAAACTCGTGAAATCCAGTTATTGCATCATCTAAGATTATCAGAGATCAAAAAAGTGTTATTCTTGCAATACCTATTCCTATAAAGCCAGTTCAGGATACTGGAGGAGATTCAAGTCATTCCTATTTTTAAACTGCAGAAGAACTAGAATCATCCACTCATCAACATCCCAGTGGTTCAACAACAAGTTAAAAAACACACTTTCTGGATTTTCACATTTTCAGCATTGACATGTCTACTAATGGAACAGCAAAAAAAAAACCCAAAACCTCTGTTCCTCTTTTCTCACTTCAGCTTTTCATTATGGACAAGAATAACGTCAAGATGTAAAATAGGAGAGCTTGGAATCATGAGAAGACAAACCACACATATTAGCACAGATTTCATCAAGAATTTTGGTCACTGATGCCAACTGCTGCCATCTTACACAGCTTTCCAAGCTAGCAGCAGTAAATATGGATTACACAGTGCTCAAATTTTCAGAATCTATACAAGAATGGCTTCTCAGAACTGGCAGCATCAAAGTTAACTGCAGGAGGACTTGAGGAAAACCTAAAGAGCGAGTCAAACAGCACCCTCTTTTGATTAGAATTCATTTGCTTTGCTGTGGAATGCACTTTACCTTCTCTGTGCTGGAGATCCACAGATTTATTATTGGAAGCCTCTCATCAAGCCCTTATTTCAGTAAAAACACCTACTATTTTCAGGTTGGAACAAAGCAACTTTTATAAACCTCCCGGTGCTGCCTGCTTGCAATGCCCATACTCATGATACATCAGTGTTTCCGTTATCAGCTTTTTATGACAAGGGGTTTCCCGGTTCAGCCATAAGAAAAACCCACTCTGATTCAGTACAGACGTTCAAGTATCTCTCATCTTCAAGCAAAACCCCTCTCCCTAATAACCATACAGAATGTTTACACCAAGGTGAATCCACATAGGGTGCAGGGACTGCCATTTCTAGGCACTATCTGTCAAGCAGCTTACTTAAAGGACAATGCACAGATGTGTTATGATCTCTTTAGCTGTCACCAGTGAAGCCTTAAAATCCAGGCTTCTATTCAAGCCACCCTAAAAACACGGATTTTTTTCTTCCACTATTTAAAAATCACACTGTTTGATTCATCTCAGCTAAATCCCATCTCCACATCACACTCTATAAACTCCTTTACCTGCCTATGAAAGCGAGTTCAGATCAGTGCACAACAACAACCACGGGACAAACCTGCAAGGAATAAAAACACACTTCTCTCGAAGAAATAAAACAACACGAGTGGCTCAGGGTTCGATTTCTTCTCTCCAGAGAAGCCACCGAGCCCTGAAGACCCACAAATTTATGATTCCAGGGTTGGAACATCCTATCTTCTAGCACCACAGAGACAAGAAAAGATGAAAAATGCCCTGCTGCATGGTAAAGATCCAGGCAGAGGTGCGTGTACAGCCTCTCACGTCACCCACAGGCTCACATCTAACACAACACCCAGACGACGAGCATCAGCCATCCCTCTTGTTTTGCCCACCGTTAATAACCCAATCCTTCTCTTAAAAAGCCCACTCCAAAAAAAGCCAGAAATAAAGCAAGATGCAGAACGCCTTACCTTCCTATTCCTACAAGCCACTACTGCAGTTCTCGCCTTATGAGTCAGTCATAGGTTCATCTGCAGAGGAATGACTCAGTATAAACTTTTAAACACTCCTTATTTCCCCCGTCTTCCCCAACCTAACAACCCTCACCCAACCCCAACAACCTTCCCAAACCCAACAAAACAAAACAAAAAAAAACAACCACCCTTCCCAAGCCCTACCTACAACGCGGCAGCGAATTCACCGCCTCGCACGGCGCGCAGGGGAAAAATGAATGGCGTGGAAATAAATTTGAAAAAAAACCAAACAAAACAAAACAAAAAAAACCACAAAACGAAAAGGAAAGAGAGGAAAGTCCTTCCGTGCCCATCGGAGGGATGAAGGAGGGGAGGTTCTTCTTAAGGAAGGAGCCCCAACAGCGAGCACCGGGAGAGAAGGGGAGGGCGGCGGAAAGTTGCGGGGGGCCGGAGTGGCGGCGGCGCGGCGCTTGCCGGCTGTGCCCCTTTAAAGGCCGTCGGCCCTCCCCCTTCCCCTCCCCGTTTTTCCCCCCTCAACC
>VZTY01005883.1:26700-44000 GCA_013400935.1 Turnix velox
CCGCTGCTCTCCCGGCTCCTCCTCGCACGCCCAGGGGCGGGCCCGCTCAGCGCGCAGGCGGCAACCGGGGGCCGGCCTTGCTCTGCTTTCCTGCACCTGATGCCGCCGTTACAACCTGCCCTCACCCCCCCCGGCTTTTTCTGCCCCGGTTCCGGCTCCGCGGGTGCAGCCCCGGTACATAGAGCCCGTCCCGGCGAAGGGGGATGCGGGCTGGGCTGCGGGAGGCGGCGCGTCCCGCTCGATCGCTCCCGGGGCGGGCGCTGGGGGCAGCGGGGAAAAGGGCGGGAGCGCTGATTTAAAAAAAAAAAAATAATAATAAAGAAGTGCGGCTTTATGGTGAATACATAAATAAAATAATAAAATGTGCTGCTTTATGATAAATAAAAAATAATTAAACGTGTCGCTTTATGGTAAATAAATTAATAATATACCGTGCCGCTTTATAGTAAAATAATGAAATGTGCGGCTGTATGATAAATAAATAAAATAATAAAACGTGAGGCTTTATGATAAATGAATAAAATACGTGGGGAGAAGGAGAAGAGTCTGGAAAAGAGCGGGGAAAAGCGACGAAGCAGAGCCCCCCCCCCTACCGAGGCAACGATCGCCGAAAGCCAGACGGGACCGTAGGTGGCGACCCCGAGTCACCGGTGGGAGGATCGAGGGGAGTTATGGGGGGGAAAAGGTGTTCCCGGGGGGTAGGAGAGAGGTACCGGTTGTGCTCCGGTAGTTGGGGATGGGGATGCAGCGCTACCAACCCGCAGAACCGGTAGCTCCGGGCGCTGGGTTTGATAGATGGTTGTATCGAGCCCCGCCGATCGGTACCGGCCAGCGAAAGAGACAGCCCCATGTGCCGATTGGGGCAGATGGGTGGTCGGTACCGAGCAGGAACAGCCCGATGTGCCGATTGGGGCAGATGGGTGGCCGGTACCGACCAGAAACACCCCGATGTGTCGTTCGTGATGTTGGGAGAGGAGGGGGAGAGGCGGGTCTGACGCAGAATCACCGATGGGGAGGAGGGGGAGAGGGTATCGGTGGGAGAAATTGCCGCACCGGGTGGGCTCCGGTGCTGTGGGGGCCCGGACCGGAGCTGGAAGAGGGAGAAATAAACGTGTGGGGTTTGGCTGATTTCAGCGGCATGAGATCACTCTCCCTTTTGGACGTTTGTTTGTGGAGGGATCGTGGCTAAGGGAGGGGACAACAGTTGGATGCGTGATCCCAAACGGACGGGCTCTGCGTCATGGTTTGTCGCTTACAGCGTCTCCCGCGTCCCCAAATCCATCCTGACCCCCTCTCTCAGCTCCGTCCCCAGCCCCCGCATCTCTCTCCGTGACGCCCACGCCAACCTGCAACACCAAACATCTCCAGCTCCGCCTGTGTCCTCATGAGCCCCCAAAACACGACGAGGCACGGCTCTCATTGCTAATTCCCTCCACGTGTGATGGGTTTTTGCTTTTTTTTTTCTCATCCCACTTCTCCTCTTCCCTTTTTCCTTCTCTCCATCCCTCTGTTGGTTTTTTTTGTCTCATCCCACTTCTCCTCTTCCCTTTTCCCCTCTCTCTATCCCTTTAATGGTTTGGGTTTTTTCCTCACCCCACTTCTCCACTTTTCAGCTCTCTCCATCCCTCTTCTGGGTTTTCTTTTCTCATCCCACTTCTCCACTTCCCTTTTTCCCCTCTCTCCATCCCTCTGCTGGGTTTTTTTGTCTCATCCCACTTTTCCGCTTCCCATTTGCTTTCTCTCCATCCTTCTGCTGGGCTTTTTTTTTTTTTTTCCCCCTCACCCCACTTCTCCGCTTCCCTTTTCCCCTTTCTCCATCCCTCTTCTGGGTTTTTTTTTCCCTCATTCCACTTCTCTGCTTCTTTTTCCCTCTCTCCATCCCTCTGCTGGGTTTTTTTCTTCTCATCCCACTTCTCCACTTCCCTTTTTCCCTCTCTCCATCCCTCTATTGGCTTTTTTTTTTCTCATCCCACTTCGCTTTCCTTTTTCCCCTCCCGCTCTTTTGCTGCTGTCCCCAGTCAAAGGCTGGCTTAGCTTTCAAGACCTTTTTGAAACGATTCCCCCAACCTGCCATAAGAAGGGTGGTCTGAGACCCCACACCTTAAATATTCCCATCACTACTCCAAGATTTCTTAGCCCCAGGACTCTATACCCAGCCTGGATTCCTCCTGCAAACAAGTTTCTACCAGAGGCAAACCTGCAATTTCCTTCTTTACCACTCTTCTTGCTGTTGTGTGTGTGCATCCTCTTGTTTTGCCCTGGGAAAAAAAAGAAAAAGGGGAAAAAAAAACATAATAGGATTCCAGTGCCTGTAGCTCTAGCAGAAATAGCAATTTATTCCTTCCTCAAAAAAAAAAAAAGAGAAAATAAATTCTAACACCACCTGAAAGATGTCAGAAGCTTTTCCACGTTTAAAAATGTGTGTAGCCAAAGGGATAAAGTGTTGATCTAATGCAGTATAGAATCATAGAACGGTTTGGGTTTTAAGGGACCTTAAAGATCATCAAGTTCCAACCCCCCTGCCATGGGGGACACCTCCCACTAGTCCAGGCTGCTCAATGCCTCATCCAGCCTGGTCTTAAACACCTCCAGGGATCATGGGGCATCCACAACCTCTCTGGACAACCTCATCCAATGTCTCACCACCCTCACCATAATGAGTTTCTTTCTTATATCCATCCTAAATCTCCCCTCTTCCAATTTACATCCATTATTTCTAGTCCTTCCATCCCATATCCTATTAAAAAATCCTACCCCAGCCTTTCTGTAGCCCCCTTCAATGTGAAGCCACCCTTAGGTACCCCGCCCAACCCCCGAGCTTTCTCTTCTCCAGGATGAACAACCCCAACTCCATGCTTTGGTAGCTTGTTTTTCTTTTTCCATTTTCCATATCATGACTACAAGATTCTAATAAAACTATTACAATGAGATATGGCAATGATTTCTTTAATGGGGTCTGGAATTTCATATTATAAGTGGTGTTTCCACTGGGGCCTGAAACACTCTGTGAAACCTGCACCCCTCTGCTTCTCTATGGTGATTAAAACAAGATCTCTGGGGGGAAGAGCTGCTTAGAACACCAGAAATACTTGTAAAGTCCATGGAATGACTCTGTATTTTACTAAAACGGCCTGAAGAAATAGAATAATCGGGCATTACATCAGAAAAATTATATGAGAGCAAAGAATTAGGAAAAAAAATCCACTGAGAGAAGGGTTGGCAATTCATTATAATCTCATATGAGGAGAGTTGCCTTCAAAAATGGTGGGAAAGATGTAGAGGAGAGAATATGGTGTGATTATGGGAAACTAATTTCTTAGACACTGCTGGGAAATGGTAGGGCTCAAATGTTCTGCAGTGTCATAGAAACTTGATTTCTCAAGCAACCAGTCCACGAGAGAAGATGCTATTTTAAGGCCCAATTTTAATAAGTGGTGAGGACCTCGTAGAAGGCTGTAGTGTTCAACTGTTGAAGACTAGTGTCTTCAACTGAGTGATCAAGGACTAATCCAGCTCATTAAACTGCAAAGTGCAGATCTTTGGGTATTACTTGGGATGGCAGAGCAGCAAGCTTTGAAAAAATGGAGGAAATTCCTGAGGTTGACAGGGTTGGGGAATGCAAAGATTATTTTTTTACTGAGGCATATTGAAAGCAACTGGCAAAGGGAATAACAATTGACAAAGAAAAGCACTGAGAAACCTGGTCTAGTGGGAAGTGTCCCTGCCCATGGCAGAGGGTTGGAACTAGATGACCTTTAAGGTCCCTTCCAACCCAAAACATTCTATGATTCTATAAAGGATTTCTTTTTTTATAAAGTTAGAAGTAGTAACCCGTGCCAAAAAACACCATGTAGCAAAAAGAGAAAGGTGGTGATGGTGGTAGCCTTGGGGTTTTTTAATCTGACCTTAGTGCAGGGGTGAATTCCTCCAGGAGAAAAATGACTGTGAGCTGCCAGTAGGAAGAGCTGTAGAAAAGGCTTGTGAGAGTCCAACCATGCAGGAATCTGGGTATTTTTAGTAAGAAGAGGGAAGTATTAATATGACTTCATAGGGCACTGCTAAGGGCCCTCGTTTGGAAAATTATCATAGAGAGAAGAGACCTTCAAAGGTTGTCCCCAGCAGTGAGCAGGGACAACCTGCACTAGATGGGGCTGCTTTGAGCCTCATTAAGCCTGGCCTTGAATATCTCCAGGGATGGAGCCTCCATCACCTCTCTGGGCAGCCTGTGCCCCTGCATCACCACTCTCATGGTGAAGAAATTCCTAAAACCTAGATAAACCCCAAGGCTCAGCATCATGGAGCTGTTTGGGATCCTCACACATCAAAACAGACAGGTGGCAATCAAAGAAACAAGTAATACACCCCCCAGGAAAAGAAATAAGATATTATTTGTAGGAAACAAGCCTATTTAAAGGTGAGGCTGGATTCTCCTGGTAGAAAACCTTTTTCCTGATGTCTAACCTGTTCTAGTTTCAAGCCATCACCCCTTGTCCTATCCCCAGCCTTCCTGGTACTGTGAGGCTGCTGTTGGGTCTCCCCATAACCTTCTCTTCTCCCATATGAACAGCCCCAAGTCCTTCATCCTGTCCTCATAACAGAGGTGCTCCACTCTCACATCATCTTTGTGGACCTTAAATCTCCTTCAGGTGAGCCTCACCTGAAGATTCACCTGGCACCTCATCAGAGCCCAGTAGAGGGACAAAATCATCTCTCTTGGTAATTAAGGTCCCTTCCAACCCAAAACATTCTATGATTCTATAAAGGACTTCTTTTTTTTTTTTTTATAAGGTTATAAGTAGTGCCAAAAACACCACGTAGCAAAAAGAGAAAAGTGGTGATGCTGATAGCTCTGGGGTTTTTAATCTGACCTTACTGCATGAGTGAATTCCTCCAGGCTGGTCCCTGGGGAGAAACAAGTGATGGTGCCCTGAGTGGCACTGGGGGTAAGGCACAGGGCTAAGCTGGAGGGTAGGAAAGTGATGAGCCTCAGTAGTCACCTCAAATGATCCCTAAGGCTGATTCTCAGAGGCTGGTTTGTGTTCCCATGGCTACATGCAGAAGAGGTGAAAGCAAACCCAGGTTTGTGTCACCCTGAAGGAGCAGCTGTTATTGATCACCCTGAACAGTCAATAACCATTCCTACCACAATGAACAATTCTCATCTGCTGCTCCTGCCCACCTTAGGTGAGGCTTTTTTCCTCTTGTGTGATTATATTCTGAGCTACCTGATGGATCCTAAGAATATTTTCAAAGGTAGATGCATCGTCCAGAAAATGAAGATAAATCAATACAACAGTTACATTCACCTCAGCTTTTCACTTTGCCAGGTATTCACCAGAATCCTTACAGCTGTTAGCTGCAGAGTAGTATAACTGTGGATTTATGCCTGGGGAAAACTTTTGGACCAAATCCCTGCTCCTGATGAAGCTGCTTTGTGCTGTTCTCAAGGCACAAAGCAGCCTTTAAGATGCTTTCACAGGTTACAAACAGATTCAGCTGCCACAGGGAAGCCTCCAGATGGCAAAGACCTGGGCTTGCTGAGTCTGCACTCTCCCCATCACGGCTCTGATTTCTGAGACACACTGAGAGACAGATAGAAGACCTCAAGGAAGATCAGGAGACCCACCTCTGCTATGAGGCTGGGGGAACTGTTCAGCCTGGAGAAGGCAAGGCTGGGAGGGAGGATGCTCAACAGTGGCTTCCCAGTGCTTGAAGGGGCTACAGGAAAGCTGAGGAGGGGGTGTTTGCCAGGGTATGGAGTGACAGGAGAAGGGGCAATGATTTTACACTAGGGCAGGGTTAGATTAGACATTAGGAAAAAGATTTACACCATGAGGCACTGTCTCAGGCTGCCCAGGGAGGTGGTGGAGGTCCCATCTCTGGAGGCATCCAAGTCCAGTCTTGCTGAGGCTCTGAGCAATCCAGTAGAGGATATCTCAGCTAGATTCCTTTGAAGGTCCCTTCCAACTCCATGGCTGTATAATCATAAAATCATAGAATAGTTTGGGTTGGAAGGGATTTCAAAGATCATCAAGTTCCAATCTCCTATTAGATGAGGCTGCTCTTTTCTCCTTCTCCCCTTACAGCTTAGAACTCACCATGAGCCACTTTCCAGGTCTCTTTGGAAACCCACTGATGCACTCTTAAAAATTTTCAGTTGACTCCAAAGTCAATTTGGCAGCACCACAACAGGCAGGCTTGATGGCACGGGAGCCTGGGGAGCCTCAATATATTTTTAATAGTCTCAAGAAGAGAGTGGGAAGGCTCTGAGACTACTGAGAGGCAGTTGTGCCACACCATACTAATATTTCTTGTCAATGGGGAAGCAGATTTATAAGCTGGCTGGGGAATTACAATTAGCTGGAAAGGCAGGAAAAATGTCCCAGAGCCTACCCATAAAGGCTTATATGGCAGACTTCTGGAAGACTTGCAGAACATTTCACTTTCTAGGTATTTAAGCAGAAAAGCTTTGCTTTGTTTAAATTGTTTTCCTTCCTTGATATCTTTATTTGGCCAGCTAAGGAAGGCAAATAAGGGTAAATTCTTAATTCTTTTTTTTTTCCTCCTTAAACAAGTGGCCATCACATTAGACACTGTGTCTTAGTAGCAGATGAAAAAAGCCCAGGGAATCCATATCTCAAGTATAGGATGCAATGAATGAATGGATTCTCAAGATAAAGATCCTTTTGGTCTGTGATTCAGCAACAAAAAGGAATATAAATTTAATTAATAGAAACCAACCTTCTGCAGACAGTGTGGAGGCATAAGCACAGGAGCCACAACATTTAGAGCTGGCATTGTGTAGAGAAGCAGTGCCAAACTGCACCTGAGACAGCAGGGCTAATAAGGATGTTCTCTGTGATTACCAGTCACAACAGTTCAGCTGAATGGCTGTTAATTGCAATAAACCAATTCACAGAAGAAAAAATGATTTGCTGCCCTCTCCCTCCCTCCTCCCCTCTCTGAGGCTTACCTCCATCATTAAAAATAACCTGGTGGTGCTGCTGTGAGGAAGCCAGGGGTGGAAACAATGCCACTTTATAGTTGCACATTGCTGTTTAGGAGGTCTCAGAGAACAGCTTTCCACCAGCCTCTACTCATCAAGGGTCACAAAACACTTTGCAGCATCAGGCAATAGGTTTAAGAGCTGCAGTGAAGCAGCAGAGCTCTCAAACACAATATCACAGAGGAGATAAGCAGCATCCCCACAGCAAAGCATCCGTCAGATCTCATACAAGTTTCTGAGAAAATTGACAGGGGGGAAAAAAAAGGCAAAATATTCCTTTGACAGGCTCACCTGAGGGAAAAGGTTTTGGTGTGACCCAAATCTGGCAATCAGTTCAGCTGTAGGCTCCTGTGAGCAAGAGGCACCACAAACCACCTGATGGCTTAATGTCACCCGTGTCCCTTCTACATCCTGTTTCTGACTAATTTCCAGTGCTTCAGAGGCAATTGGAAAAAAAAAAAATCTCACAAGTCAAATGCAAATGGGGTGGAGGACCAGAAGAAACGCTGAAGCTTGGGAATTGTTGAAGTACAATGGCAAAAGTCAGCAATTCGATCCCTTCAGGCTTGAAGAGAAGGATTTGCCAGCCCTGAAGAGTAGGATTTGGGGGTGTCAGTGGATGACAGTGGAGCAGGACTAGATGCCATTTGAAGGTCCCTTCCAGCTCTCTGATTCCTTCATGATGTTAAAAACTCCCTGCCAGCCTTTGTCTTACAAACATTCATCCCTCTGCTGGGTTCACAAGTGCTGGATCCAAGACATGTGCACACCTGTGTGACAGTAGAATGTCCTTCTGGCTCTCTGGCTTTTATCAAAAAATACCTGTAGTACCTCATTGATCTGCCTCTCATTAGTCAGCAGTTTTTTCCACCATTCTTAGCAATTTTCTCACCTTGCATAGATGGTAAATGGTAATTCAGATGTCCAATTTCCCAGGTACCATTCACTCTGCCTCACAACTATATGTGAAAAATGTAGTAACTCAGGAGAAAAAAACAATTACTCATCTGTTTATCTGAAGATACCTCTTAGCTGGGTTCTGCTTATCCACCAGAGGCTTCAGAGGTAGGAGAGGAAGGAAGATGGGAATATTCACTGCCTGATTTTGGGGGATAATTTCACAAAGTGGCAAAAAGTGTTCCAGGTGGTATCAGACTGAGAATGGCTGCCTTGGGATGCAAACAACTACCTACCCTTAGCTCCCCTCATGTATTGCAAAGATACCTGGTTTAATTGCATCTTCAGGGAGGCATGATTATACTCAAGTATTTTCCTTGCTGAGCTTCAGTATTCTCCACATCAAATACCTTCAGTTTTCAGGCAAAAAAACCCCCATAAAATCTAAATACACTTAGGACAACTTCAGCCTAAACCCATAAGAATCAAACTTCCCTTCTCATCCCCTCTCCCCAGCCATGATAAATGCTCATTACACCCTAATCAGCATTTGCATAATCTTTACTATCTCTATGATTGCAGCATGAGGGGGTTATATATAAGTTACACAGTAATTAAAGACAGCTAGAAAGAACCCAGCTCCAGCCATTAGCATAAAGGACTAATGACTCAAGAGCATCTTACTGGAGAGAAAAGCTGGGAAGGAAAAAAGCAAAGAGGCTACCCAAGGTAAAGAACTGAGATATCGGGTATGGCAGAACTGCTTTTGGGTTTCTTAATCATGTGGGACTAGTCCAGTTTCTATGGTGCAGGTGGACACCCAGGCCAGAATATCAAGAGGAAGCCAAACAGGTTTGCTAATTTGTCTTCCATCTAATTGCTGCAATTAGTGCTGCTGCACCAGGCAATCCTGGTGTTTGGGGGGTTGGAACTCGTTGATCTTTAAGGTCCCTTCCAACCCAAACTATTCTATGAGGGGGGCTGTTTGAGAAAATCCCCAGTCTGAAAAACAAAACCCAGCATCCTTCCTTCTTCATTTTCCCCGAGGTATGGGGAAACATTGTGATCTCAGACCCACAGAGGAAATCTGTGGTATTTGCACTGATTTTCCTGGATTTACTCCCAGTTCATACTGTTGTCACAGACTGTGGACTCTGATGAGATCAGAACTTTTTTTCCCTGCAGCTGGGACACCCTATGTCAGCAGTGGAGAGAGAAAGTAGCAATCTATGCCCTTTCCTGGAGAAATTATTCCTAATGGCACCACCATGAGAAAAGCAGAGGTGAAATTTAGCTCTGCATCTTATTTATACTTCAGGAAGTTCTTCATTAGCAAGGTCATACCTAAAATTCTGACACATTTGAGGAGCCACAAATTTTTGACAGGAGTTTTAGGATACTTGAAGCTTTTTTCCCCTCAAAGTACCAGCCCTTGAAGTGAGAAACTCTCATTTTTCTTTCATTTAAACAAAAAGGCAGTAATTTTCTTGCCCTCCCGTTTGTAGATAGAAAAGCTTAAAAATATAACCTGGGCAAACTGCAAGGGCTGAGGAATCAGGAGGCAGAGCAAAATGAATCCAACATATATTTGCTCCTAAACATTATAATTAGAAGCCTATGTCATAATTTTTTTTTTTAAAAAAGATCTGACTCATGAGTTTTAAATTATTCAGTCTGGCAACACCATATAGATTCACTGTGCTCTTGGATAAAACTCCTTGTCACTCGAAAGGATGAATTGAGCCCAGAGTAAGTTCTCTATAAAGAATTACATGTACCATCTATTCCTGGCTTTTAAATAACATTCTCTGCTCTTTATAAAAACCCCTATAACACAAAGAAAACTAAAGCTTTCATCCATCCAAGCTCCAGTATATGGCAAATAGAAAAATTGAAAGGCATGACAGAAACAGAAGCTTAATAAAACCTTTAAAAGGTGAGATTTATTTCTTTCAAAGGTAACCTTTCCCATCCCCACTGGACCCACAGGCTGTTCTGGGTGACACTACAGTAAACCCAGGGTAAATCCAGAAAAATAATCTGACTTTATTGTCCACAAACTAATATATTTTGTGGCAAATTGATTTTAGTCCCGATAAGTGTGTTTGTTGTTTCATCTCTAGTCCCTGCATCTATATCAAGATCTAGTAAAAGCAAGGTGACAAGGGAATTGAGGAAGAGCTCAAATTAAGCCTGTGTCTGCAACTTTGCTTTGACTGATATCTCTTCTGCCCTGCTCCTGAATATTAATCCTGATACCTTTAATGATGCTGTGGCATTTTTTCCACTGGATCCTCTCCCTCTCTGAAATTCAGGGTTTCAATGTGAAATATGCAATAAGACAGACTCCTGCCTTGCAGATTTCTATTTCGTTCTCACCTTAAAGAGGTGAGAATGAGCTACATAAGATGAATCCTACAGGAAGTGAGTGAAAAAAAAATGGGTTATTTGCCCACTCAGCTGTCAAGGAAAGCCAGACTGCAAGGAGTTTACCATCTGCTCTTCAACGAGCTTGAATGAAAAGGGGAAAGCACGTTGCCTGCAGAAGAAAAACTATCCAGGATTCATAGTTGCAGTCTTTAGGGCTATAATCAGAAGGTGTTATCAATTGTTGGTACCAGCATGCTGCTGGCAAGGTCTCAGCTTGGATAGATGCACCCTGTAATCACAGTTGAAGGACGGGTAATGAAATTGATTTTTAAACCCCCACCTAAACTCTCCCCTGAAATAACAGAGCAAAATTAAACCCTCACCAGATATGAAGATGAACTGAGTGTTTGTGAAGCCCTCAAGAAGATCAATGATGAGCACTGGAGGAAATTTGAGGGCTTAAGCCATCATTTCCCTAACAAAAAGGTAAAAAGAGCAGGTATCTTGCATGGTAACTCTCAAATCCTCCAAAACCAAGAGCCCCCATCCCTGAAACTCTCTCATAAAACCCTGTTTATTGCCTCAAAGGATCATCCAGATGGGATTCAAAGGGCAGAGAAGAAGGATGTACCAGAGAAGAATAAATATATGGCATCCTTAGTTAGCAGGAAACAGATGGCTTTTAAAGCTAGCCTGAATAATGCAGAATGAAATATGTGAGGGGCCACACATTAAACACTGCAGATAAAACAAAAGGACTAACCATCCTCTGTCCTCCTTGTGTAACCAAAGGAATTTAAGCACTTGGAAAGAAATGCATCCCACCAAGGACTGCATCACAATGCAGTCTCTGTCCTGTTGTTTTTCTGAGTCATCTGAATTTCTGAATCACCTGAACTTCAACCTCATTGTCACCCACTACACGCAGATTTTCAGTATGGGGTAAAGGGAAGGAGAGCAAAGACCTTCTTTGTAATGTGTCCTCTGGAGTCATTCATACCCTCAAGCTCTTTCCATCCTCTTCACAGCCTTCTGCTGTTTGATCTGATGGTGAACACTGGGACAGGTTCCCCAGAGAGGCTGTGGATGCTCCCTCAATCCCTGGAGGTGTTTAAGGCCAGGCAGGATGAGGCACTGAGCAACCTGGTCTAGTGGGAGGTGTCCCTACCTATGGCAGGGGGGTTGGAACATGATGATCTTGAAGGTCCCTTCCAACCCAAACTATTCTATGATTCACTATAAACTCGGACTCTGGATCTTCCATCCAAGTACTATTCTCTTTCTACATGGTCAATGCCACCACACTCAGCACCAGACATCTTTTAATCATGCTAATTTCCCGTTTTTCATCCCTATTGTTTATTCAATTTTCACTTTCTCTCCCTCTCAACTGTGTCCCACATCACCCAGTACCTACCGATACCACAGTGAGTACCATTGTGAAACCTTGTCCAAAAAAAAAAACCCCAAACTCCCCAAAGGCAGGTTATTAGAGACTGCTGAACTATAATCTGAGACCTTCTTGGTGCTTGGGACATATAAAAAGTATTGAAATACTCTAAAAAATATATGCAGAGGCAAGAGTCGGTCAGTTCAGGTTCATAATTTCACCAGCCCATCATGCAGCACACTTGACAGCACAGACAGGTTTTTAAATAGTTATGGGAGGACCCAGAAAACCTAAAAGCTGTCTATAAGTGCAAGGTTCAAGAATCAAAAAGTTAAAGATATGCTCCAGTGTGCTTAAGAAGACAAAGGGAAGAGGCTAATGAGGCTCAACACCCTCTTTCCTGCAAGGCTAGACTTAGCTTTACAACCCAAATGGAATGGGAGGTGTAGTCTGGTGAGGCTAGTTTTGGAATGTTAAGTAAATTCAGAGACTCACTCCATCCTACGCCCTTAAGAAATTAAACCATAAATCATAAATCACAAAATAACTACACTTCTCTCAGCACCAAGGCTTTTCCTCACTGAAGCTGACCAAGGTGATTTAAGTTTGGAAATTTAAAATTCTCCAAAAGCAAGCAAGCAAGCCAGCCAGTCCACAAATCATTTTACCATGAAGCATTAAGAGGAGAAACACTCCCAAGTAAAAGGGTCAGAGTAAATACAGACTATCCCCAAGCCTTCAAAGTAAGAGCAATAACACACTTCATATCTACCAGTGGAAAATCTTAATGTCCTTGGTGCATTCCAGTAATAACTGGAATAAGAGTGATTTTTTTTGTCTCCGTGCTTGTCTCACTCTCTTCTCACAGCTCAGAGAATGAAGTTTTAAAGGGCCAAAGACAGAACAAGACTGGGTGAATTATTAGGAACAGGCTGGGATGCTGAGACTGAGAGGTGGGAGCTGTAATATCTGTAAGAAAGTTATTTCCCCCCCTTTCCCCTTCCCTGGAGGATCCCTGATTATTCCATGCAGCACAAAAAAGCTTGAGAAGGTCTGCAGGGTCTCCTCTTCCAGCACAGCTCCAGCCATGCCTGGATGCTCTGCTGAGAGACAGGAGGTGAATAGATCTCTTTGTCAAGTGCTCAGACCCCTGCCTCTTGTGTCATCCCCAGCAGCTGACACTCAGAAACAAGGAAAAACAACACCAACAAATAGGACTAAGACAATCAGGCAAAATTCCAGGCAGCCCCAGCTGGAATTGTGAAAGGAGATGGGCACTGCCTGGTAGCAGCCTGCAGTGGGATGTCTCTGCCAGGGGAAGGGGTGGATTTAAAGCTCTGCTCAGATAGAATCATAGAAGGTCACATGGAATTTTTTTCTCCACAGAATTAGTAAAACTTACTCAAGAGTCACTTGTATAGAAGGAGAAAATGCTTGAGCTAAAACATCAGTGTCACTGTTACCTGATGGTCCAAATAACAACTTCCAATACACCCTGAGCAAAATAAAACCCATAGCTGCAGAAACCCACTGGAGGAGGCAGCTGGTGCCTGCCCAGTCTCTGGGATTCCCCCACAGTGCCAGCAGGCTGTCTTTGGAGCCTTGGATGTTCTTTATTTTTGACTGATTTTGGATTTGCCCTGTCTCCCCCCCTCCCTCATCATCACTATGGTGACTACTGTATCCCAGCCTATTTCCCAGCCTTTAAAACTCTCTCTGCCTTATTCATCCTTCCTTACTTAGCATTCTTTTTCCCTTCAACCCAATCCTTCCCTCTCAGTGCTAGGATGAGCCCTGGAGTGTGGCTGAAGTCACCCCAGCTGTCTCCTTGCTCATTCATCATGCCCTGAACAGCCTCTGCTTTGCCAGGCAACAATCTGAAGGCAAAATGTTTGAAGAAGCAACAGTTCACCTTGCAAAAGACACCCTCTCAGCTGTGGCAGCCAAAGGGCTGACTGACAGAGCAGCCCTACAACCAAAAGGGAGGTGAACAAGTGTCCTAAGGTAAACCTCCCCTGCCCTTAAAATGCCCTCCTTGATAAATACAGGTAATGAAGGCTCATCCATCTTCCTCTCATTGATTTAACACTCTGTCAGACCTACCTTCTTACATCTCCTGGAAGGGATCCTGTTTTCCTCCACGTGTCACCTCTCATCACCTGGCCCAGCTACTGAGACGAGCAGAGCTCAGGGATGATAACAAGCCACGTTGTTTCTGATGCAAGACACAGACCCCAGAGGTTCCCAGGTGCTAACTCAGCTCCAGCTTGGGGAAATGAAGTCTTGAGGCTTCAGACAGAGCATCTCAGCCCAGCAAATCCTCCCTAACGCAATGGAAAAAGAGAGAAAAACCTTAAAAGCGTTGGATATGCAGAGGATCAAGTCAGGCTGTTATTTTTAACACTCCTTATTCCCTTTTCCATTAGCTCTTATCCACATTTTCTATAGAAATAAGGCTGAGGAGATCAGCTGGGCAATGCACATCTGTGGGAGTTCTCCCAATCTTCTTTCCCCCATTAGCAAATCTCCACAGAATTTGAATAAAAAAAAAGGTAAAGTTACACAGGGCTAATTTAATACTCGTGGGGTTTATAAAAAAAAAAAAAGTGGTCAGAAAACAGAGGTTGGTTGGACATTCCCATGTGGAGATCAGACTATATTGCTCTTGTTACCTGATTTCTAGAATATCACTTGGCTTTAAAATACTCAGGGATGAGGGACAGAGGGGGTGAGGAGGTTGTAAGGAAGAGGAAAAGAGGAAGACTAGAGCTTTCAGGGGTGTTGTGGTGCCTCAGCTCACAACTTGGTGAAGAGAAGGCTGAGGAGGGACCTCAAGAGTAGCTTCTCAATATCTGAAGGGGGCTACAGAAAGGCAGGGGTAGGAGTTTTTAGTAGGATATGGGATGGAAGGACTAGAAATCATAGATGTAAATTGGAAGAGGGGAGATTCAGGCTGGATAGAAGAAAGAAATTCTTTAGGGTAAGGGTAGTGAGACACTGGAAGAGGATGCCCAGAGAGGTTGTGGATGCCTCCTCAATCCCTGGAGGTGTTTAAGGCCAGGCTGGACAAGGCACTGAGCAGGGAAGTCAGTAAGTGGAAGAGAACAAGCTCATGAAATGCCAAAAAAAATGGCAACAAACAAGGAAATCTCACAAATCCATCTAACTGCAGCCACACCAGTGTGACCAACAATCCTCTTCTGAGTGGTGCATCTCATGGTCCAAGAATAGGACTAACCAGATCCTAGTCTTTAAGGTCTGAAGACTGCCTTACAGTGAGCTCTAAAGGGATGTTAGGGATATGTCATCCAGAAAATGCCTAAATATAGATGGGCATGAAATGAACATGGGGTGCAGACAATGACTGCCATGAACATGCGACCTGAGGATAAGGATGAAAAATTAACCAATTAAAAATGTATAACAGGAGGCAGCAGCCAAGGGGGAGAAGTGCTCTGCACTGCACAGGGCAAAGGTTTGATTGAGTAGCAGAGAGGAGAAGCAGGAGCTCAGTTCTCTCACCTTTAATTGGGTAAGGGCAATCCCAAGCAACAGAGTGGCTTGAGTGCAGCCCTGAAGAGAAGGATTTGGGGGCGTCAGTGGATGACAAACTCAACATGAGCCACCAGTGTGCACTTGCAGTCCAAAAGCCCAACCAAATCCGGGGTTGCATCAAGCGAAGTGTGACCAGCAGGACAAGAGAGGGGATTTTACCTCTCTACTGGGCTCTGTTACTGTGTCCAGTTCTGGAGCACTCAACATCAGAAGGACATTGAGCTGTTGGAGCAGGTCCAGAGGAGGCCACCAAGATGACCCAAGGGCTGGAGCAACTGCCTTATGGGGACAGGCTGAAGGAATTGGGGTTGTTCAGCCTGGAGAAGGCTCAGGGGGGACCTCAGAGGAGCTTCTCAGTACCTGAAGGGGGCTACAGAAAGGCTGGGGAAGGACTTTTTAATAGGATATGTGATGGGAGGGCTAGAAATAATGGATGTAAATTGGAAGAGGGGAGATTCAGGCTGGATATAAGAAAGAAATTCTTTTGGGTGAGGGTAGTGAAACACTGGAAGAGGTTGCCCAGAGAGGTTGTGGATGCCCCCTCAATCTCTGGAGGTGTTTAAGGCCAGGCTGGACAAGGCACTGAGCAGCCTGATGTAGTGGAAGGTGTCCCTGCCTATGGCAGGGGGGGTTGGAACTTGATGTTCTTCAAGGTCCCTTCCACCCCAAACTATTCTATGAAACAATGGAGAAGGACCACTGATGGCTCTCACCTCTGGAGAATAGCTGGTTCTGGTGGGTCTGTTGTGTCTAGTAACAATGTGAGAGATCTCCAGCTGTAAATTGGTAGGATAGGATAGAGTAGGACACCATTTCCCTACTTCTCCTGGTGCTCCTGAGGGTTGTCAGTGGTTGACCCATCCTTTCCATTATTTACAGTAGCTCACATGGCCCTGAAATGAGAAGAACAGTAACATCAGGGAAAGGGATGGGTTAAAAAAGGAGGAGGAAGTGACAAGGTAATCTCAGGAGAACCCTGGAGCAGCAGAAAAAGAAAGAAGCAGCAGGCAGGGAAGATGGAAAGGAGGAGGAAAGGAAGTGAAGTAGCTGCAGGGAGATGAGGGAGGCAAAAGGGGATAGAGAACAGGGAAGTTGCAGAGCATGATATCATTTATGCATAGATAACAGCAGATTTGAGTATAATTAATACTGCCCTTTATATGATAGGAACATGGATGTGCAGAGAAATAAGCTTCATTATTTTTCCTGCTCAGACAAACACCCTGCTATAGGGGAAAGCCACTCTCTGGCTGCCTCTTGTAAGGTACTGGAGGTGACAACAACTGGCCATGTTTTGGCAAAAAGGGAAAAGGTTATTTCAAATGGGCCTGAGCAGATGTTGTTTTTCTTTTGCTCCTCTACACAGAGGAAAAAAAAAAAGGAAAAGAGCAGAGAAATGGAGAGTGAGAGGGAAAACCCAGAAGACATGGTGGATCCTGTGGTGCTGACTCTCCCTCCCCATCTTGCTGTGAAAAGAAAGGGGACAGCACATGCTCTTATAATTTCCTCTGAGATGATTTGTGCCAGTATCCAGCTGCTCAGGGCACTGCTCAGCCTCTCTCAGCACCCCAATAATCCATACTTCGAAGGAGGGGTTGGAGCAAGCAGAGAGAAAAAAAACCCAAACAAAACAACAGCAAGAGGGAAGAAAAAAAAATTAGAAGTAGAATCCAGCCAGGTGGAAATGAAGACTTCAGGAGAGGTCTTTTTCTTCAGTTCCCCAAGTAATTTTATAAAGATCAAGCAGAATACACTTACCTTAGTAACTTAGAATCATGGAGTGGTTTGGGTTGGAAGGGACCTTCAAAATCATCTAGTTCCAACCCCCCTGCACTACATCAGGTTGCTTGATGTCTCATCCAGCCTGGCTTTGGATGTCTCTAGGGATGGGGCTTCCCCCACCTCTCTGGGCATCCTCTTTCTGGGCCTCCCCCTCTTATGGTGACCACTCAAGTCCTTCCATTTTTTTCCCCCCAGTTTGTCTCCAGGCAGGTTCCACATCCCCATTCTTTTCCCCCATCTTCTGCCTCTGCCAAACCTTTATTATCCCATTTTTCCCCAAATCCCCCACACCTGGGCTCT
>VZTY01005885.1:0-27879 GCA_013400935.1 Turnix velox
GGAGGGAGGGGGTGCGAGGTCGCGGGTGGGAGCTGACTTGGCATCCGGTGCCCCACAGGGCCCGGCGCTGGAGGACAGCCTCAACACCCTCTTCGCCCCCCTCATCATCTCCAGCGTCGCGCTGCTGGAGAAGCTCGGCGACACCTACACCTGCTTCGCCACCGAGGGTGGGCGGCATCTCCACGTCCTGCACATGGTAGGGCTGGGCACCGTGGACCGACCGTCCCCGAACGTTTTTAACCCCCGGCACCTAATCCTGCTGCTGGTTGCAGTTCGGGGACTGCCTGTACATCGCGGTGAACGGCGATGGGACGGAGAGCGAGGACGACCTGCGCCGGACCCTGTTCGTGCTGCGGCACTTGGTGGAGGCTCATTGTGGGCTAGTCACCCTCGACTCCCATCTCGTCCATAAGGAGTGAGTGGGTACAGCCGGCGGCAGGGGCTGGCACACCAGTGTGGGCTGGCACACCGGTGTGCTGGGGCAGTTGCCAGCACTGCTTTCATGCAGCCCCGGGGGATGAGACCTGGTGTCTCCATGCTGGGTCTCCACCCTTAGCAGCAGGACCTGCCCACTGGGCTGCTGGATGGGTTTTGGAGTGCCCATTCCACCCAAGGAGGTGACAGCCTGCCCTCGGGCTCAGGCTCTGTGTCTGTGCCAGGTTGCGTCCAGCCGATTTAGAGCAGCGGGAGCGTGTCTGGAGCCTGCTGCGGGGCCTGCTGGAGACCTACAGCCGCCTGCGGGAGGAAGACCAGAGCTTTGTGGTGGAGGTACTGTCCCCTAGGTTGTCACCCACCTTCAGGGCATCCCAGGGGAGCAAGGCTATGTGGAGTCCCAGGATGCAGGGAAAGTCTCTGGGCCAGGGGCTTTGGGGCAGCTCCATGGGGTGGCGGAATCTCAAGCGTGCCCCAGAGCTGTGTCAGTGGGTGTGGGGGGGCTCAGCAGCCATCTCCCCCTGCTACACCCCAGGCCGTGGAACGGCTGATCCACCCTCAGCTGTGCGAACAGTGCATCGAGTTCCTGGAGCGGCAGGTGGTTCAGTACATCAACACCAGCCCCGAGCGTGGTGGGGATGAAGTGGGCCACGCCTTCCTCCTGGTGCACACCAAGCTGCTGGCCTTCTACTCCAGGTGAGCCCATCCCCATCCTCACCACCCTCCCCGGGGCAGCCTCTCGCCCACCCAGCCAACCCTACTCTCTGTCCTGCAGCCGCAACACCAGTTCCATCCGCCCTGCTGACCTGCTCATCCTCATCCTTCTGGTGCAGGACCTGTACCCCAGCCAGAGCGCTGAGGAGGAGCTCAGCCCCCAGGTAGTCCAGAGCAGGGCTTGGGAGGGCAGCAGATTGGGGTGTCCCTACCTAGTGATGCCTTGGTGGTCAGGCTTTAAGCTCTTTCCCCTTTTTTTTGAAAGCCTGAAGTAGGGAAGGTGCTCCCCCAGGAACTCAAGAGAAGCAAGAGCATCCCTGTGAGCGGCTCTGGCTCCCATGGAGCTGCTGAGAAGAATTCAGATGACCAAGTGAGTGCTTGGGATCAGGACCCATGGGATGTGATGCTGGCTGGGCTGCCTGTGTCGCTCCATCACTGACCCAAGCTATTCTCACCGACAGGACACAGACGATCAGTCCATGCCTGAGGTTTACTACACACCTGAACCCTCACCAGGCGAGCTCAGCACAGGTGAGTGCCTGGCTGGACAACATCCCTGCCCTACTCCCCCCAGCCCCACAGAGGCTCTGGGGCTGTGTGGGGGACTGGTAGGGAGAGCGACCTGCCATGCTTCCTGCAGGCAGTGAGAGCTGGTCGGAGGGCACAGAGATGCTGAGCACTGGAGATGCGGATGCTGCAGAAGTCCAGGTGAGCAAGGGGTTATGCAATCCCTCCTGGCTCTGCACCTCAGTCAGCCTGTCCTAATGCTCTTTGCAGCCTCCCATCCTTGTCAGTTGTCCCTTGCCATGCTGGGGCTGTGGATGTCCCAAGGTTCAGGGCTCAGGGTGTGCCCTGTGTCTCTGGTGCTGTGTGATAGTTCTGACCACTCTTTCTGGAGCAGTGCTTATGAACTCTCTGTCCACAGCTGTCAGCACAGAGGGGCCAGGGTTGCCTCAGAGCAGTCTGGTGTCTCCCTCTGCTGCCTCTGGCTTTCTGGGCTGCTTCCCTGCCACATGCTGCACAGCCTCACACATTCTGTCCCACAAAGTGCTGGTCTTGGTGCAAGATATTTGCACCCTTTGCCTGTGCAGGTGGCTGGTTCTCTATCTGCTGCTATTTTGTGATTCCTGGACACTTTCCTCCTTGCTTATCTCTTGCCATGTAGACACTCCGGCTCCATTAGTTCAGTCTCGCTTTGTTGCAGCTTTCAGGGGATTGCTGTGTCCCTCCAGAGTGTGCTAGGTTGGTGCAGGCTGTTTCATCCCCACAAGGGGATGAGCATCTCCCCTGTCTCCCCAGATGGCAGAGGACTTGCTCCAGACCTTGGAACCTCTTGTCCCTGAAGCTTCCAACCCCAGAAGAATCTTCCTGGATGCCAGCCTGCGGGAAGGTTACTGTCCCTTGCTGCCACACACCATGCACTGCCTCCCACTCTGGCCAGGCATCAATCTTGTCTTTTTGACCAAGGTAAGCTGCCTATAAGGTGGCAGAAGTGATGGTGAGCTGAGTTCTGGATGACCTACCTCTCCCCTCCCTGGTAGGGCCCCACAACCCAGGTGGCCATCACCTTGTACCAGCTGCTGGATGGTTTCTTAGTGCTGGAGAAGAAGCTGGAAGAGGGGCCAGATGCAGGAACTCCACGCTCCTACCCATTCCTGGCTGAGCTGCGGCAGCGCATGGATAAGTTTGTGAAGAAGCTGAGTGGGCAGGACATCCAGGTGGGAGTGGGGACACAAAGAACCCTGTCCTGCTGTCCTTGTAGCCTGATGCTGAGTCCTGTCTCTCTAGTTGCAGAATGCCTGGGTGGATTTCAGGAACAAGGTATTTTCCCGGAGTGAGCCTGCAAGCTCCTTGGAGTGAGTACGGGCTGGGGAAAATATCCAGGGAGATGGGGATCTTTCCTAGCCCAGGAGACAGCACTGGAGACCCAGGGACTAAACTTGGTGCCATCCATGTCTCTGGTTTAGGCTGCTGCAGATGGTGGCCAATGTGAAGCGGCAGCTCTGCTCTGTGTACCGCCAGCTCTTCCTGGGCTCTGCTGGCCACAGCCTGTCCCAGGGGCTTCGGGACCGTGCCCAGAAGCTGATGAGGTGTGCATGAGGGTGGCTGACATCCCCGGGGGGTTCCACACCCACCTGTGCTGGAGCCTGGAGCATCCCACCCTGTCGTGGTGCCTCTTCTTGGCAGGGAGAAGCTGCTGGACTGGAGGGACTTTCTGCTGGTGAAGAGCAGGCGCAATATCACCATGGTGTCATACCCTGTGGCTGAGTGCCCAGCTGGGCAAGGAGAGGTCCCTGGGTGGGGCAGGGGAAGGGAAGGGATGTGTGGCAAAAGGGGGAAGGGGAGGATCCTGTACCCGCAGCACCAGGGTCAAGGAGAGGAGTGTGGTGGGTGGGTAAAAGAAAATGGTTTCCCCGAGTCTCAGGATCTGTCCTGGAATGGCACCAAAGTTATTGTACACCCTTAACCTCCACCCCACATACCTGGAGGACTTTCCTGGCCTGGTGCACTTCATCTATGTGGACCGCACGGCTGGGCAGATGATGGCACCATCACTCAGTGTGACAGAGAAGTCCAGCTCAGAGCTGGGTAAGGGCCCTCTGGCCACCTTCATCAAGAGGAAGGTACTGTTCTCAGGGCTGGGAGTGGGATGGGGATCACAGGAGAGGGTGGTGATTGAGGGATTTTCCACTCAGGCTTTAGGTGTTCCTTGTGCCCCAGGTCTGGTCCCTGATCACGTTAGCCCGGCGATACCTGCAGAAGGGCTACACGACCCTCATGATGCAGGATGGTGACTACTGTTGCTCCTACTTCCTCTGGTTTGAGAATGAGCTGGTACGTGGAGCAAGGAAAGAGCTGACCTCCTTCCTCCAGCACCTCCTAAGGGCAGGGAGCTCCAGCTCCTTGGTGGTCCTGTCCTTGCTCCCACTCTGCTGTTATCTCTCCCCAGGGCTACAAGTTGGAGGTGATAGAAGTGCCAGTTCTTTCTGATGACTCAGCTCCTATCGGGATGCTGGCAGGAGACTACTACAGGTGAGCAGTCCCCAGCACTGCAGTGTGGCACCAGGACCTGGGTTTGTGCTGGCACTGGCGTCCCTTTGAGTGATGCTGTCCTCACTGGGATCTTACTTGTAGGGTGGTACCAGTGCTGCAGTGTCACTGGGGTTGCAACAGTGGGTCGCCCCAGCCTGGTGCTATGGTCCTGTGAGTGGACAGGCACTACTGTGTCCTTGCCAGGGACTTATTAAGGAGAAGGTGATTTGAAAGGGGTGCTGGGCTGTTCTGTGTCTGCAGCACCCTCCTGTCTTCTCTCCTCAGGAAGCTGCTGCGTTACTACAGCAAGAACCACCAGGCAGAGGTGGTAAAGTGCTATGAGCTGCTGACTGTGCACCTGGGCATCATCCCCTCTGAGCTGCTGGTCCAGCAGGCCTGTGACTTGGCCCGGCGTCTCTGGGAGCCTTCCCGTATCCCTCTGCTCTGAGCTGCATTCAGCCACCTCAGGGCTGGGATTAAAATGGGTGTGTGAGTGTTTCCAGTGTCCGGGCTGCTTTCTTTGTGTCTGTGCACCATCAGCTGGGCCTGCAGGCAGACACCATCAAAATTCCCATCCTCCAACCCAGACATGGCTTCAGGTGCCTGCTTCCAACTCCCTGTGGGCTTAGCTGGCACCCAGCAACCTCCAGAGACAGGCAGAAAGTGGGGCCAAAAGGTTGTTGGCAAATCACCATCTTGCTGAAAAGTGCATTTCCAAAGCAGGATTTATTGGGCTGGTTTGGCATCACCTCTGGGCTTTGGCTGGAGAACAAAATGGTGAAGCCAAACTTGCACAGAGGAATGGCCCATGCTTCAGCTCCCTTCCCAAATACGGGGTGTGAGGCCCTTGGGAGCTTGGCAGGCTCTGGGGAGATGCAGCCCATTCTGCAACCCCTTCCCAGTGCCTGTCTTGGACACCAGTCAGTGCTGTGAACAGGGGGTAAAGCTGAAGCAGCTCCTGTGTCTCCCAGGCGTATTTGAGCACAGTGCACATGCAAACCTTCCAAGTGCAGCTGGGGATAGAGTCAGCCTCCAGAGGCTCCAGCAGCCTGTGCCCCTCGTCACTCTCTGGTGCTCCTTTGGGATGGAAGTTCAATGAGCAGTGGGCCACAGCAAGGCCTTTGCTCCATTGTTCTGGGCAGGAATTTGCCCTGCCAAGCAACAGCACTGCGTTCAGGACTGAGCTCATCCCCAGGCTGATCCTTTTGCTGCTGCTTAGGGCTGTTCTTAGGGCTTGCCTGCCTGAGGAGGGACCATGCTCCTCCTGTCCCACAGCTTATTGGACATCACCCCAGCCATATGCCTCTGGATCCTTCCCAGAGCAGAACAGGAGACTCTCAGGCTCCCACCTGTCTGTCCAAGTTATCTCTGGGGGTTGTGGATGCCCCCTCAATCCCTGGAGGTGTTTAAGGCCAGGCTGGATGAGGCACTGAGCATCCTGGTCTAGCGGGAGGTGTCTCTTCCTATGGCAGGGGGATTGGAACTAGATGATCTTTAAGGTCCTTCCCAACCCAAACTATTCTGTGATTCTGTTCTATGGTTCTACGATTCCTTGGGTAGAGGCTGGGGAACAGCTGACGTTCCACTGAGTGCCAGGCAAGATCCAACCCTATTGCCTTCTCAGCACTAAGGCTCCGCCCACTCTGCAAGCCCCTGGCAATGTTGTGCCGGGTTCAGCGTCTTACAAGCTCAGAGCAGAAGCATCCAGCCCTGTGCCAAGGCGTCCCCTACCCTGGCCCCGCTGTCCCCTCCCCGTGCCCGGAAGCCGCGTGAAAAGCTTTGTCGCGGAAGCAAAGTCCAGGCTGCTGGACACAGGGCAGCCATGGCCCGACACTTCGGGATGATGGCAGCCAGGTTCCTCCAGGCAAGGCTGGGCACAGGCTGCCCATCCCTCTGGATGCAGGATTGGCATCTGCCTGCGGGACTGCCAGGACCCCGGCTGGCCCATGCCCGGGCTGCAGATCAGCTGCAGCGGGAGTACGACGCGGTGGTGATCGGGGCAGGTAACGCTGGGCTGCGTGGAGCTGGGCTTCTACAGGGGGGGTGGCCAGGTGGGGACCAAGGTGATGCTGGGCATGTTGCAGCCTCCCTTGTGCCAGGAAGGGTGCAGGGGTCCTGCACAGCCAGGCACACATTGCACCACCACTTTCTCCCCCCCCAGCACGCTGCTTGTGCAGAGCACAGCTGGAACATCTGCTTTGAACACTTCTGTCCCCCTCCCTTACAGCATTAGGGCCTGGGCTAGAGGGATGGGAAGGATGCTCCCTGTTTCCTGTATCTCCATGTCCAGAACCCCATTATTTGGGTGGTGGAGGCAGCCTCATACCCAGGTCGGATTGTCCTACCACTAGGCTTGGCTTATCCCCCTCTTTCCTTACAGGGCATAATGGACTGGTGGCAGTAAGTACCAAGCACAGGGTGCTGTGATTTCCATCACTGTGAAATGGTGGGCAACCAGGGAAGGTCTGCACCCTGGGCAAGGGAGGGTGATGGTGGTAAGATCCATGGGGCTGACTGCTCCCACAGAGCTGTGGAGAGCAGGCTCCTCTCTGGTGAGAGCAGGGTGGTGTACAAGAGGGTGTTTGGGATGAGAAGGACGTGTCCCATCTGGAGTCTGATCCTGTCCTCCCTGCAGGCTGCCTACCTACAGCAGGCAGGGGTACACACAGCTGTGCTGGAGAAACGCCATGTACTGGGTGGTGCAGCTGTTACTGAGGAGATTGTGCCAGGTACCTCTGTGTACCCCATGTCCCCCTGCCTCCAGCCAGCCCTGGGAGCAGGCAACCCCTCACCACTTCACATCTTCTAGGCTTCAAGTTCTCCCGGGCATCATACCTGCTCAGCCTGCTGCGGCCACAGATCTACACTGAGCTGGAGCTGCAGGTACTGTCACCTATCCCTCACCAGGCTGCTGGCACCTCCTGGCACACTGGCAGGGTGAGCCTCCTGCCATGCTGTCCCAATCAAGTGGGTCCTTCTGCCCCTGTCTTGCAGCGATATGGCCTGAGGGTGCTCCCACGGGACCCTTACTCCTTCACCCCCCTGATGGAGGGCAGAAGCCCCCCTCGCTCCCTCCTGCTGGGACATGACATGGCTCAGACTCAGCAGCAGATAGCTCAGTTCTCCCAGAAGGATGCCCAGGTACTGCAGGGGCGTGTACCTGGCAAAGCCTCTGAGGAGCTGCCTTGCTAGCAAAGCAGGAGGGATGCTCCTAGATGGGGTAGTCATCATATCCACCATGGTGCAGTCCCTCTTGTCCCCTTTCTGTTCCCTTTCAGGCTTATCCTGAGTATGAGGCATTCATGGAAAGCTTGGTGTCAGCTCTTGACCCTCTGCTGGATGCTCCCCCAGTGGATACAGCTGCCCTGCGACAGGGGTCCCTGGTCCAGAGGCTCAGGGCTCTGCAAGCCCTGTGGCCCCTGCTGCGGGCAGGTACATGTGGGATTATGGTAGTGGCTGGGTGTCATTAGGATCTGGTGATGTTCCTTCCTTCCCAGGGCACAGGCTCTTCAGGAACTCCAGCTGGGCTGGCCATCCAGCAGGTTTGCCAACTGTCTGTTCCCAAACCCACCTGGGCACAGGCAGCTAGCCCTGGCATGGATGTGTAGGTCTCATGTTGCCTTTGCACCCCCAGGGCTGGCTCTAGGGCGTCAGCTGCCCCGTTATTATGAGGTGCTCACAGCCCCCATCTCCAAGGTAAGTGCCTGCAAAAGCAGCATAGAGCCACCAGCCACCTCCTTGCCATCCTGAGAAGGTGCTGTGGCAGCCCTCCACCCACGCCTGTCACTTTTCTCTTGGGCCAGATCCTGGATCAATGGTTTGAATCAGAGCCCCTGAAGGCAACTCTAGCTACTGATGCAGTGATTGGGGCCATGACCAGCCCTCACACCCCCGGCAGTGGGTGAGGATGCCTTCTCCCCAGAGCTTGTGGCTGCACCATTCCCCCATCACTCTGTGCTGGCAGCTTCTTGGCTTTGCTGTTCCCCAGTACCCAGTGTCTTGCCCTGCTGACTCTCCCTCCTGCTGCCCACTCAGCCTTACCAGAGTGACTCAGAGACTGGAACCAGGCAAAGGACTACTCCCCATCCTTGCCATATGGTTTTCTTGAGTGGTCCCCACTGTCTATTTGCTGTTTGGACCCCTCTGTCCCCAGGTCAGGTGAAGTCCTGGCCAGTGGGTGCTCCCTGTAACTGATTTGGCATCCTACAGTCTAGAGCAATCCCATCTATGGGAGCTGTAGCACCATCCTCACCATGTCCATGCAAGGTTAGACCTGTCCAACCAGCTGATGGCTAAACAGGGCTCCTGCTGCCATAGATATGTGCTTTTGCACCATGTGATGGGTGAGCTGGAGGGACGTCGTGGGGCCTGGGGCTACGTGGCTGGCGGGATGGGGGCTTTATCCCAAGCCATTGCCTGTGCAGCAGCTGCCAGGGGAGCTCACATCTTTACCGAGAAGGTATGGGGTATCGGGGCCGGGGGGAGGGAGGGCGGGAGGAAAGAGGGCAGGAAGCTGCCTGGCTGGCCTGGAGGAAGTGAGGATGCTCTTGGTGAGATCCTGTCCCCTCCATCCTCGCAGGCAGTGTGCCACGTGCTGCTGAGCAAGGACAGGCGGGCACAGGGTGTAGTGCTGCAGGATGGGACTGAGGTGAGGAGCAAACTGGTGCTGTCCAATGCTTCCCCGCAAATGACCTTCCTGGAGCTCATCCCACAGGTATTAGGCACACAGGGTTTGCAGGGGCTTGGTGGGGTGGTGTCCCCTGGCTAGGTTGTCCCTGTCAAAAATGGGGTCTGCCCTGGTCTCTCCCACCCCAGGAGAAGCTGCCAAAGGATTTTGTCCAGCAGATCCGGCAGGTTGACACACGCTCTCCCGTTACTAAGATCAATGGTAGGTACCTGTGGGACCACCTCCACCAGTGTTACTGCTGGCAGGACATTGGTGCCACACTCAGTGAGAAGCTGCACCCCCTATCCTCATCTGATTTCCTGTGCCCAGTGGCTGTGGATCGGTTGCCCAGCTTCCTGGCTGCTCCCAACACCCGTGATGGCCAGCCCCTGCCCCACCACCAGTGCTCCATTCATCTCAACTGTGAGGGCACCCATCTCCTGCATCAGGCCTTCACAGAGGCCACCCTTGGACACCCTTCCAGCAGGTAGGAGCCTGTACCAGAATATCTCAATGCCTATGGGAAAGGGCAGGACAGTCAAGGGCAGGGTGGTGCTGGGGGAAGAGGTTAGGGGTGTTTGTGTCCTTCTCTGCCTATCCAGCTCATATCCTGCTCACCCAGACCCATGATTGAGCTCTGCATCCCCTCAGCGCTGGACCCAGGGCTGGCCCCACAGGGCTGCCATGTTGTATCCCTCTTTACCCAGTACACCCCCGCTACGCTGGCAGGTGGGTGGTCCTGGGACGAGCAGGCCAGAAATGCATATGCAGACACAGGTACGTAATGCATACATAGACCTGAGTAACAGCAGGAGCACTGGTCCCTTTCCATGAGCAGAGCTGCCCTGGGGCTGCTCAGTGATGGGCCACCATGTCCCTGCAAGCTGTGCACCAATCCCTTCATCCCTCTCTAGTGTTTGACTGCATCGAAGCCTATGCTCCAGGGTTCAAGGCATCTGTCATTGGCAGAGACATACTGACTCCACCAGACCTAGAGAGGATCTTTGGGCTGCCTGGTGGGGTGGGTACCATGGGATCTCAGCTCTGTGCCAGGGCGGGTGGGGACACAGCTCTGGGCACAACCAGTCAACACTGAGCTCTGCTTGCAGAACATCTTCCATGGAGCCATGTCTCTGGACCAGCTGTACTTTACCCGACCAGTACCGTCCTACTCAGGCTATCGGTCCCCAATTCCTGGCTTGTACCTATGTGGAAGTGGAGCCCACCCTGGTGAGTAGGGCTGGGAGCCAGGATCCTCCTTGGTAGGGGCTGCAGGAGGAGAGCATAGTGCATGGAAGAGTTACAAGGGCAGCATGGAGAAAGTGGGAGTTGTCCTCTCCTCTCTCTCCTCCTGCATGGGCTGTGCTGGTGCAGCCCTAGGCCCCATCTCTTGGGGCTGTGAGCTTCCCAGTTTGGCTGTCTTGCAGGAGGAGGAGTGATGGGAGCAGCAGGACGCAATGCTGCTCAAGTGGCGCTCAAGGACTTCAGGCAGCTGTGATGGCAGCAGTGACACCAACTTTGCCTGCATAGAGCTGTGGCTGCAGAGAGCTGTATTGTCCCAGCACAGAGCTCTGCCCATCCCCAGCTTATTTCCTGAGCACTGCAGGGCAGCAGCATCCCCTGAGAGACAGGGAGTGCCAGCTGACAAGGTCCCTTGTGCCGTTCTCAACCCACTGCAGCCTAGCCTAGCCTGTGGCTTCTGGGTACTGGTGCCCAAGGTGATCCTTGCTCAGCCTCTGCCTACACCTGCTAAAATAAACCACAAACTGGGCTAAGCCTTGAACACTCTCACTGAGACTTTCCAGCTCTTTTTGCAGCTCCTGACATGCTGGTGTGAGGCACTGCACTGGCCATACAGACCCAGGCAGAGCTGCTGGAGGCCACAGGAATGTCCAAGAACAGTGACTGGGGACAACCAGCTTCTACCCATCTCCTCCACTCAGCCTCAGGTGCATGCAGGTATATCTGGCTGGCCTGAACCACTCCAAGGTGCCTCAAACAACAAGGAGGGAACTGGGGTCCTACTTTGCTGCTAGTCCTCTGTACTCCTGGCTCTCAGTGGCTGCGTGCACAGGTCCCTCATGCCCAGCAGCTCAGAGACTGGAGGAGCTAGGAATGGCAGCTACACTCCCATATTCCTCACACCCCATTCACTCTTGCCACGAGCATATGTCCTGGCCCTATCCCTTCATCCCCAGGGCAAAGACTCCGTGCAGCCCAGCAGCTCTCACTGGCCACCTCTCATCCAGCGACAGGCCCGGGGTGTGCCACTGTCCCCGGGAGCCGCCGGCTGCAGATTACAGAGCTCACATCCTCTCCCTGCCCTCTTCCTCCCCGGGACAATGCTCCCGATTCAGCCTCCCGCCTCGCCTCCTGCCGGGCCCTAAATTCGGTGCTGCCGGGCTGAGACGATGCACCTGAGCTGGCTGAATCAATATTGACCGGCCAGGAATAGCCCCGCAGCCCTCTGAGAATAGTCCCGCACGTCCCCCCCTGCCTGCTGCCCACAGCTTCCCCCGCACGGGGTTGCCCTGCTCCGCACTGTGTTTTTAGCTGCTGCCTTTGCTGAGTGCCAGGGTGGGGGGGTGGCTGAAGATGCTGGCACCCAGTGAGCCCCCAGGGCTGGGTTTAGAGGGGGATGACAGAGAGGATGACGTCCCCATCCTGACACAGTCACACTAAGCAACAGCACACGGTGCTCCCATTGCTGTGGGTTGAGGTTGGGCATGTCCTAGATGTGTGGGAGACACCTGAGAACCCCCACTGCCCTCTTCTTGCTGCCCCTGGGAGCAGGACCCAGCCCCTGCCTGCCCTGCACCCCTGCTGGCATCTGCATTTGGGGTTGGGGGGGAGCACTTGGAGGAATGATTCTTGGCCTCACACTTGAGCAATTGAGCTCCAAAACTTGAGACACGAATGAGTCATGGGCTCCACTGCTGGCCCTAGCCCTGCCCTTCCCCAGGGCTCTCTATGGCACCCCTGTTGGGGCTGGCCAGGGCTCCCACCCCAGGAGATGTTCCAACGTGTGCCCCAAGGCCAGCTGCAGCACAGAGCTGGGAGGAGGGTGCCCTGCAAGGGGTTCTCAGAGCTGGGCAGCCCTTCACACACCCCGGAGGTGCTGAAGGCTCCCGTGGGAAGTGGCGATGAACTCACAAGCTATTCCCAGCCGTGTTGTTCCTGGCTCCTCCCGGCAGGAACCAGCTGCTTTGACTCCAAACAAACAGCTTGGTGGCCACCGGCACATTCCTGGCCGGCCCATGGCCACGGCGAGAACTCAGGGCTTCCTGTTTATCCAGTCCCACAGCGGCGAGGGCAGGCAAGCGGCGTGCCTCGAGGACTGGCAACACCACAAGTGGGAGGTTGCTCTTGGGGCAGATCAGGAGTGTTCCCATCTCTACATCCCATAGAGGTTGTTGTCTGTGCCTGGGGACCCTCATGGCTAGCCTGGCTCTCGGATGGTCAAGGTGATGCCCAAAGTCCCGGGAGGACCCAGGTGCCACCCCATAGCCCTTCTGTGTCTCTTTGATCCCCCCAAGTCCTAGTCCCATTGCAGCAGCCCCAGGTACCCCATCCTTGCACACCTGCTTGAGTTGTTGTCTGGAGTGGGAAGGGGCAAGGGGGTGTCCTTTCAAAGTGTCACTGTGTGGCATTTTGTCACTCCCGGAAAACCCACGTGTTGCCTGTCTGGCTGAGGTCCAGCCCTATGATGCTGGGGGAGGGGGAACATCCCTGACTGGGGCCATTGAGTTCATTCGGTGATGGGGAGTGGGAGGAGGGGGAGAAGGGGTGAGGATGTTCAGGCTAAAGCAGATGCGTGCCAACCCAGGGGTGCTCAGACTCCCGAGGTGGTGATTTAGGTGGACATGGGTTAGGGCAGAGAGGCAAGTTTACCCGGGGTGGCAGAGGTGGACCGGGGCGACTGGGGATGGACACGGTGTGCAGGGCTGGGCTCCGGGCACGAAGAGGAAGGGGGGGGAAGGGAGGCAGGACTGGGCTGGGCAGCGTGGGCCCCCACCCGGGGCGTCTCACCCCGCTCCACCATAAAAGCGGCGGCAGGCGGTGCTGGGCGGCAGGAGAGCTGCGGGCGGTCGGCGGGAGCCAGCGCCGCGTCCCCTCGCCGTTTCCTGTCCCAAGCTGCCTGTCCCGCACCCTCACCCCCCGCCAAGGTGAGTGGCCCCAGGAAGGGGGAGTGTGTCTGGGCATCCCGGGGGAGGGAGGTGGGCAGCAACCCCACTAGTGCTGTGAGTGGGGATGGAGAGTGGAGAGGAGAAGGGGATATGGTGGGTGACAGGGGCTGCGTGCAGGATGGGGAGAGGATCCTGCTGTCTGGCACAGGGCTCAAGAGGGGGATAGGGAGGGGGTCTATTAGGGTTCCTATCCATGACCCGAAGCATAGGTCTGACATGAAGAAACAGGGGCAGGGAAGTTTCCATGGGGGTGCCCCTGACTCCTGACAAGGAGGGCTGAGTGTGGGGCAGGGACTTTTGTGGGAAGCTGTGCCGGGGCTGTGTGCCCCCAGAAAGGGGCAGATGGGTGTGAGGCTGGTGCTGAGCTCCGGGGCGGTGGATGCTGCAAAATGTGCGTGGCAGGGACCAGCCCCCGTGTCCTCCATAAGGCAGGGACAGGAATGTCACCACCACGCTAGGGGCCATGACATTCTGCCACCATCACTCGATTGGTGGGGCGTGGGGGGGGCTGCAGCAGCATCCTCCTACCCTGCTGTGGTCTCCATGAGCTCAATGTCGGGCTGTTCCCAGGCATCCCACCTTCGGAGCAGCGATGATGATGCTGGCTGGTGTGAGTTCCATCCTAGTCCCGCTGGTGATGCTGCTGTGCCAGGTGGTCCCCAGCGGGCAGGAGCCAGCCCCGGTGCAGCTGCGGCTGACGGGACCACGGGGGCCGGCCGGGGAGGGCCGACTGGAGGTGTTGTACCAGGGGCGCTGGGGCACCGTCTGCGATGATGGCTTCGACTTCCAAGCGGCCACCGTTGCCTGCCGGCAGCTGGGCTACACCGCAGCCATCACCTGGACACACAGTGCCACCTACGGCCAAGGGGAAGGTAGGGGCAGATGGGGGGCTCGGGGGTCCTGCCTAGGGCATCGTGCTTAGGGGGGCAGCCTGACCAGGGAGTATTGTGGGTGTGGAGCCCAAGATGCTGGGTAGGGAGATGGTGACCCACCAATGGGGACCCTCAACCCTGCGTATGTGTGTGTTACCCAGGCCCCATCTGGCTGGACAACGTGCGGTGTGGGGGCAGTGAGAGCTCCCTGGCAGAGTGTGTCCACAATGGCTGGGGCACCAGTGACTGCCACCACGGTGAGGATGCTGGTGTGGTGTGTTCAGGACAGCGCCTGCCCAGTGCCTCCCTCCAGTACACCATCTCTAGTAATCTGGTGAGTGCCCAGCAGGATGGATGGAGGCATCCTTCCTCTTGTCCCCACCCTGCACACCCTCCCCTTGGTGCTGGAGCCCCCATGCCCATTCCGGTGCCTGCTGCAACAGGTGCCGGGGCAGAGCCTGGAGGAGGTGCGGCTCAAGCCCATTCTGGCACGGGCCAAGCTGAGCATGCCAGTGACAGAAGGTGCTGTGGAGGTGAAGCACAACGGGCGCTGGAAGCAGGTCTGTGACGCCGGCTGGACCAGAAACAACAGCCGTGTGGTCTGCGGGATGCTGGGCTTTCCCCGGGAGAAGCACGTCAACACTACCTTCTACCGGTAGGGATGCAAGAGAACCACGTTGCAGCAGTGGGGCAGGGTGTCTGGCTGGGCATGCCGTGGGGACAAAGAGATCAGGGGGTGTCAGGGAAGGGATGTACATGTGAGTGGGTGTGCACGGTGCTGTTATGGTCTTGCCAAGCCTGGATCCCCTTCTTGGAATCTTGAAGAGGGACAGAGCTGGGCTCAGCATCACTGGGAGCTGTGGGGACAGTGATCAGCCACTGCCGGTAAAGGCTAAATGGAAGGATAGGAAAGACAAGTGGCCCTCACCCCCTCCACCCCCACTTCAGGCTGGTGCTATAAATACAGCCAGTAATGAGACCCTACCGATGCCAGAAGTCACAGAGTCCCTCTGGGACATACGTCACAGCCAGGCTTGGCACAGTAATTGCCAGTGGGGAGAGGACTTCTTCTCACTCTGCTGTGGGGTCCTCCCATGGCTCCAGCTCCTGCCATGGGGTTCTGAGAAGGGTAGAGATGACGGGTTGGAGGGTCTGGAGCCCTGCAGGGTCATCATGCCCACCTCTGACCTCCTGGCTCTGTGCACCCATCCATAGGAAGCTCTGGAACATGAAGCTGAAGGACCCCAACTCCAGGTAGGGCTCAGCCCTGGGCAGGGACCACCTGTGTGGGCACCTGGCATGGGTGTTTTGTGGGGGATAGTGTCCAGTGTCTGAGCTGATGCCAGTCCCTGCTCTTTACCTTGGCAGCTTGAAGACCCTCAGCCAGAAGAATAGCTTCTGGATCCACAGGGTGCAGTGCCAGGGCTTGGAGCCCCACCTGGCCCACTGCCCCATGCAGGTGGCCCCACCGGGCCCCCGCCAGCATGCCTGCCCCCATGGCATGCATGCCATCATCAGCTGCCTTCCCGGCCCTGCCTTCCAGAAGGGCAAGAGCAAGGACAGGGTCAAGACATCCCCAGGAAAGGTGAGCCCAGCACATTCCTGTCCCTCACCCTGTGCTGATGGAGGGTCTTAAGCCATGGTGCAGGTGGGTGGCCCTGCCTTGGGGCCACTGACCAGCTGTTCCTCATGCCCAGGTTCTCCCAGTGCGGCTGCGAGCGGGCACCCACATTGGCGAGGGTCGGGTGGAGGTGCTGCGCCACGGGCAGTGGGGAACTGTGTGTGACAAGCAGTGGGACCTGGCTGCAGCCAGCGTGGTTTGCCGGCAACTGGGCTTCGGGACAGCAAAGCAAGCCCTGGTGGGAGCCCAGATGGGTCAAGGTGAGGTTGAGGTGAACAGCATGGCAGGAACTAGGGTTTTTGCCGGGCTTTGAGGGGTGTGGGTGGGTAAAGCCTATGATTCATAGGATGCTGCTGGAGCATTCCAAGATGTCCAGTCAACTCCTGCATTGGGATGGGGCTCCCTTGGCTACTCATGCCACAGGCAGACCCATGCTTTTGCACAGGGAAGTAGGGTAGGGACTTCCCTGCTTCAGGATAGGCACAGAGCAGGATCCTTCCTCTGCTTCAGGTCTGGGTCCTATCCACATGAGTGAGGTGCGGTGCTCTGGCCACGAGCGGTCCCTGGGTGAGTGCCGTTTCCGGGATGCTGAGCAGAGTGATTGCCGGCATGACGCTGATGCTGCTGTCCGCTGCCACATGCCCCACATGGACTTCCAGAGCCAGGTGAGCTCCTTTGTCTTCTGCAGAGTCTGTGGGAGCTTCATCCCTTTCCCCCCACGCTCTGTGCCCAGTGTGGCTGCTCAGGGCATCCTCCAACAGATGAGGGGACGCAGCGCAGCACACTGATGGGGATCAGCAAGATGAGCTAGTGGCAAAAGCTGTCTTGTAGAGAGGAAAGGAGGAAGAGGAAGGTGGAGGAGATATTCACCTGGATGCATGGGGCTGCCTGCCCCAGGCTCTGTCTCAGCCCCTCTCTGCCTTCAGGTGCGGCTGGCAGGTGGGCGCAGCCCCGAGGAGGGTGTCGTGGAGGTCCTGGTGCCGGTGCAGGGGCAGCTGCAGTGGGGTGCGGTGTGCGGTGCACAGTGGGGGCTGAATGAAGCCATGGTGGTCTGCAGGCAGCTGGGACTAGGCTTTGCCAGCCATGCTCTCCAGGTGAGTGGGGTCCCAGCCCACTCTATGGGCTGAGAAATGTCCTACAGGATGTCCACCATGGGCATGTGGTGGCTGGGATGGGATAACCTGGGGGCACAAACCCTGGGCATGGGGTGGCTGGGATGGGACAAGCTGAGGACACAAGCTCTGGTGGCAGCACTGGGGCAGGGAAAGTGGGTGATGGTAGGAGATATCTGGACTGGTCTGAGCTCTCTCCTCCTCCCTTGCCCAGGAGACGTGGTACTGGGCTGGCAGCCCTGATGCCACCCAGGTGGTGATGAGTGGGGTACGCTGCTCTGGCACTGAGCTGGCCCTCCAGCAGTGCCAGCACCATGGCCCCGTTCACTGCCCCAGTGGTGGGGGACGCTTCTCTGCGGGGGTCACCTGCACTGCATGTGAGTACTGGGAACCCACAGGGTACTGCTGGGTGGGAGCACTCCCTTTCTCCTGCATAGAGAGTGGATTGAGGGGACCATCTGCTCCATCCCTACCAATCCTTTCCATGCCAGACACCCCGGACCTGGTGATGAATGCCCAGCTGGTGCAGGAGACAGCCTACCTGGAGGACCGTCCACTGGGGCTGCTGTACTGTGCCCACGAGGAGCGCTGCCTCTCCCGCTCTGCTGACCACATGCAGTGGCCTTATGGTCACCGCCGCCTCCTCCGCTTCTCCTCCCAGATCCACAACCTGGGCAGAGCTGATTTCCGACCCAGGATGGGGCGCCACGCCTGGACCTGGCACCAGTGCCACCGGTGAGTGGCCTGCGGGCAGGAGCTGTCAGGGGCCTGCCCCTCCCTGGGCCAGGCAGGGCACAGTGGCACCCATCCTGTAGAGGTTGGGCTGTCCCAGGGTAATAAGCAGCGTGGGTGCTGGCACTGTAATTACAGCTTTATTTGGCTTCAAGGCAGTAATTTGCTCACAGCCTCTGGGTGCTGCCCATTCCCAGCTGGGCCAGCCCCATTCTCCCCATCTGGGCACCGTCCCCATGCTCAGCCCCTGCCCCCACAGGCATTTCCACAGCATCGAGGTCTTCACCCACTATGACCTGCTGACACTCAATGGCTCCAAGGTGGCTGAAGGGCACAAGGCCAGCTTTTGCCTGGAGGACACCAACTGCCCTGAGGGTAGGTGCAAGCTGCAGAGCTGCCAGTGGCCCCTCCACACTGCTCCTCAAAGGGGAATGCTCTGCCCATTCCCTCCCTCACCTCCCCTCCCTCCCGCAGGGCTGCAGCGTCGCTTTGCCTGCGCCAACTTTGGGGAGCAGGGGGTGAGTGTAGGGTGCTGGGACACCTACCGCCATGACATCGACTGCCAGTGGATCGACATCACAGATGTGCCACCAGGCAGCTACACCTTCCAGGTACAAGGATGAGGGGTAAAAGGGGGCAGTGATCTTGGGGCCACCCTCCATAGGCACCACCAGCACCCTTCACCCTGTGCATCGGGGTGCTGCTCTGCACCCCACAGTGTGTGCCATGGTCCTGCCTGGGCAAGGCACAGCAGCGGTGCTCTTAGCCCTGCCCCTTGCCCTCCCCAGGTGGTAGTTAACCCCAAGCATGAGGTGGCCGAGTCAGATTTCTCCAACAATGTTATGCGGTGCCAGTGCAAGTACGATGGGCAACGCATCTGGATGCACGGTTGCCACACAAGTATGGAGGGATGGGAGTGGAGGGGAGAGGGTGGGGGGCAGGTGGTGCAGCTGGGGGTGCCACAGCTCCTGCGTCCCTCTACACCCATGCCATCGGTCCCCCCAGGTGATGCCTACGGTGCCGATGTGGTGAGTGAACTGGAGCGACGGGAGCACCTGGCCAACAACCTTGTGTGACCCTCCTGGCTTCAGCACACTCCCAGCAGCACCACGGGCCAGCCCAGCTCCTGTACATCTGCCCCTGCACCCTGGCAGCACCAGACTGAGCTCAGGGACTCCAGGACATCTCTATTTATTGATGCTGCTGCAGAGCATGGGGATGAGCGCCGGGGCTGGTGGGGAGCACCTGTTGCCCTCCAGCCCTGCATGGCCAGCAGGACCTGTGAGAGGGGCCCAGGTACCACAGCAACCCCAACCTGCATGGCTCTGGTGCTCCCCCAGGATGACTACCTCAGCCTGCCCTCCCAGTCCCCTCACCCCAGCAGGCTCAGGATGGGCCCCAGCCGCTGCCACCCTGCACCAGTCCTATCTTCAGTAAAGGCAGTGTGCTATGGGAGAGGGGTGCTGTGCCTCAGGACTGGGGGTACCCCCCAGTCAACCCCACCATCCCCTGTGCTTCTCCCCACTAGGACCACAAAGCTTGTCCCCAGCCAGGAACAGCCCTGGTATAGTCAATGTCTCCCTGGCCAGGCAGCATCCCCCCCAATCCTGGCACCAGCTAGCTGCATATGGCTGGTGCCAAGTAGCTCTGGCTTGCCACCAGCAGTCCCCAGGGCACCCTGACCATGACCTGTCTGACCCCATGTACACAAAGGGACTGGGTTAGCTCTGCACTAGCATGGGCCAACAGCCAGCCCACTGTCGGACATGGCTGCAGCCACCACGCCGGGCTTTCCCAGGCTGCCCTGGCAGCTTCCCAGCCCCATGAGCAGGGATGGGGCCACTTTGCCTCTCAAAGCTTTTGCTCTTGGACACAGGGTGGGGACACAGGGAATGCCATGCCCTTGCTCTGTTTCTCTTTCCTCCTGTGGTTTCTAGCAAATTATTTTCAAGGAATTAAATGGGAAATTGCCACCAATACACGCTCTTGTATTGCTTGGACCCTGATGACCCAGCTACGAGACAGTGCTGCTTGCACACCCCTGCCTGTCCCCCCACCTTGTTGGCAGACACTGGGGTGGGGGGCTGCCAGCATCCACCTTGACCCTGCAGAGTTGGAACAATCTGGGTTGTACCCACACGTGACAGTCCCCACACGTGGAGAAGCTGATGGGAACAGCAGTGACACACTGGAGTGGCCCAAGGCCATGGCCCGTGGCGAGGCACGTGCCGGCAGAAGCTCACTCTGCTGTGGTCAGGGTTCAGGGGATGCCGGATGGTGGGGAAGATGCTTTCCACATGAGAACAGCTTCATCCACTGAAGTTTCCACTGGCGGAGCCACGAGTAGCCAAGAGCAGCAGCCGAGACAGCTCCCAGCTGGCAGAGCTGCCGGCACAGGGTTGTGACCGGCTGCACTGCCGCCAAGCTGGGGGACAGCCAGGGGACACGGGGCAGCTACACGAGGCTGTGCAGGCTGAGGTGAAGTAGCCACGACCCAAAACATGCAAACCACTGTCAGAAAAGCATCGTCCCTGTCCCCACCTGCCATGAAGGGTAGTGAAATTCCATAAACCATTGCGTCAAGTGTTGGGGGGAGAGCTGCCAGGTAGGAGGTTTTGGGCACACAGGGTTGTTTTTTGGATGCTAAGAGAAGACACAGAGCAGAGGAGCCAAAGGCAGGTCCCAGCTGCCTGGTCATGCCCCCACCCCAGGGCAGGGCAGGAAGCCCCCAGCCCACTGGGGCCAGTAGCACAGCCACATCACAGCCCAGCGCGGAGCCGGGAACGTGGTCCTGCCCAAGCACCGACAAGGGCCCCACTGTTTTGGGCTGCAGCTGCTGCACAGAAGTAAACATGGTCCCTGCCAGCACATTCCTGCCTGTAGCCCTGCCCCAGCCCTCCTGCCTGCACCTCCCACCACCCACCCATCCACCGGGGACACCTACTGCCTGGGAGAGGGCAGATATCCCCACACTGCCAGGGGCAATGCATGGCAGAATTCCCCCCCCCACCAGCATGCACACCCTCCCCTGGCACGCAGAGCCATAGTCCATCCAGGAAAATAAAATAAATGGCATTTATTAGCAAAATAAAAGACAGAAACTCTCACTCACAAGGTCCTGCCAGGTGGCCAGGGCTGCCCTGCACAGCCTCACGTGTACACTGCTGAGCTCCCCACGTCCCACCGGCTGCTCTTGCTGCAGTGAGCAGCACTGGGGGTCCAGTTTGGGGCAGGATGGGCAGCACTGCCTGAGGATGACAGCACCCATGTGGCACCAACCAACCCGCACAAATTCCCCTTCAGGTGTGCACTTTGAGATGGAATGCAAGATTCATTCATCCCCATTCCGAGATGAGTGTTTTGCCAGCCCACAGGCTGCCAAATCACTGGCGGACTCAGCATGGGTAAAGTGCAGCTTCCTGGCTCAGTCCCGGCCCTCCCAGGCATCCTCTCGCTGCTTGTTCTCAAGGCGCTTCCTCTCTGTGGAGACAAGAGGAGAGTCCTCATCACCCAAAGCCACCCACTCCCCCATGAATGTGTCTGGAATGTTCTTCACACTCGGTACCTGTAAGAAGGCCACTCAGAATGGCCACACACACACCCCACAGCATCCAAATCTTACCCCGGGCTTCTTGCAGCTTCCTCCGCTCAGCGTCTCGTTGGGCTGGGGTCTGCTTGCTGCGTACCCCCAGGGCACCAATCACCAGTCTCCTGGCCAGGGCAGCTGATGTTTCCGGGCGCTCCTTGGCTGGCTGCAGGTACTCTGTGTGAGTGGAGATGTGGGACATCAGTAGAGGCATCCCAAGAGGGATGGGGCAGCCTAAGTGCTGCCAGCCATCCCAGCCACCACATCCCTCCCCAGATGCTGCAGCAGAAGCACCATGACACGAGCTGGCATAGGGTAGCATCACTCACCAGCATAGGCTCTGGCTTTGGCTTTAGAGGCTCGGGTGCCCTGGGAGAGGGGGCGAGTCTTAACCATCAGATGCTTGGTGCTGAGGGCATCGTGTGCTGCAGGAAGAGAGCAGCAGTGGCTGCATGTGGGGCCAGCCTTGTGCCCAGGACCCCAGCAGCAGGAGAGGCAGGGATGCCCCCTGCCCATCCCTGGCTGAACTGCGAGTGGTACCTGTTATGGGGCTGGAGAAGATGCCCAGGGCGTGTGTATCATCCACCCATTTAATATCAAAGCCTTTTTTCCTGTCAGAGAGAGGGAAGCTCAGCAAGGCATCAACACCAGGTGGGCAAGGGTCTGGAGCAGAGCCCAGGCAGGAGACTCTAGCACCGGGGATGGGACACGATTGGTAGACTCACTGATAGCTACAGAAGACACGCAGCAGGTCCTCAGTGCGGAACTCCGAAGGGAAATCATAGATCTCAATGACATGGGGCAGTTCATCATCGCTGATGTCAGGTACAGCGGGCTCAGCCCCATAGTAGTTGAATCGGGGTGACTGCTGACTCTCACGCTGCTTCTCACCCCCTGAGAGCTGCAGGGGGAGAGACACACAGCAATGAGCAACCTGTGTTGCCCATGCCTGTCCCATGCAAGCTCCTGATCCATGGCAAGTGCTCCCCAGGAAGTGGTCCAGCCTCCACAACCCACTCCAGCACTGCAGATGGATTCATGGCGCTGAGATATTAGGAGTTATCGACCAGGGCTCTCACACCATGCTCTTGCTTTTCCCATCACCAGCATCCCTCCATTTGCCACACTCTATGTCTCTATGGGGACACAGTGGGAATGGCACCAGTGAGACAGCACGTGTATCCCCAAACACAGCCCTTCTTCCAGAGCAATGTGCTACTCAAAACATATTTTGAGGAACTGCAAGGAGCCAAGACTAATGTCTTCCCACTGCGTGGGAGCACTGGGCTCGGTGTGTCCTGCCTGTAGCACATGCATTAGAGCAGCCCATCATACACATAGAGGGAAAAGCCAGAGCTCCCTCAAGGAGCTAGTTCTGGTGCTTAATCATCTGCATGGCTAAAAATTTATGCCTTATTTCTCATTTGAATTGGTCTGGCTTCCCTTTCCAGCCAGTGGTTCTTGTTCTGCCTCTTCCCTGGATTGAAAAGCCCCCAGTCTCTGGGTCCCCTCTCCATGATGGCACTTATGGTAATCAAGTCCCTTCTCAATCTTCTTCTTGATAAGCTAAACGGGTTGTGCATGTTCAGTATCTCACAGTGGGGCACTCTCTCCAGCCCTGAAAGATGACGGCTGTAGCTCTTTTCTAACCCTCCCATTTTTCAGCCTCCATTCTAAAACATGGGCATCACTATCCCATCACTCCAACATGGGGGTGCAGCCGCCCCCAGTTCCCCTCTGCCCTGCAGCACCTTGGCTTTCCAAACCATGCCAAGGGGATCCACAGCCCCACTCTAGCTGGAACATCAGGAACCCACCATTGGCTCCCCTTACATCCCCCGGCCAGAACATGGGAATGGCGTGGAGCTGGAGAGTGGGTACATAACTCAGCCCGGTTCCCAGCCCGGTCCCCCAAGCAATCATAGCAGAGCACACCACGGCTGGAAGGTTAGACTCCATAAATCCCAGCCAGCTCAGTCAATAAAAAGTGCTCATTCCGACAATTTTATGGGGAAGATGGATTCACAGCAGGTGAGGAGGTGCAGCCAGGGCGGCTGGATGCCGGCACAGGGGAGAGCTGAGTTATGGAGCTCACGGGACAGGCTAGCGCTACCAGCAAAGCTGCCTGCCCTGCCTCCATCACCCACTCACTAAGGATACCCCATGGGGGGTAGCAACTCACTCAGCATCCCCTGCTGATTCAGGGAACACAAAGGAGCCCATACCCAGGGAGGATGGAGGCCTACTGTGATGCTTGAGGGAGCAGAGCACTCAGGTAGTGCCAGGTGGTGGGAAGATGATTAGAGAGAAGGAGCAGTGAATGGTGGAGCGGTCTTTGACCTTCACAAATCACCCAGTGTGGCAGGACAGCAAGGACAGGAGCCGTCTGGCAGCCAAGCTCAGCCACACAACAGGCAGAGGAGCCCAACAGGTCCCCACTGCACTGCCACCCTGGGCATACTGAGCGCCCATGGACCCCAGTGGGGACACCCAGCCTGGCAGGCACCCAGCACTGGGAAGTATCTGCTGATGGACAGACAGCAGAGGCAGGATGCTGAAGAAAATGAAGCCTGTCCATCACACCTTGATGCTCCCTTCACTAGAGCACTTTAGGGGGGGTCTGTGTCCACTCAGTTGTGCCAAGAGCTGGAGGGGAGGCACATACCAGCACATACACACACCACAGCCCCCAGCACTCACCGTGGCCACCATCACACGGTGCTGGCTGATGGAGAGTCCACTGAGCCCACACAGAGAATGGTTGTGGTGCCTAATTACCCTCTGCGTTCTAACTGGTTCATGCTCTGAATTTGTCTGGTTCCAGCTTCCAGCCAATGGATCTCACTATGGTGTTTTTTCTTGCTTAGATTAAAGAGCCATCCTCTATCAGAAATCTCTCCTCCACACACGTCATAAATCTTGCTCTCTGCCAGCTATCCGCAGCGCATAAGGATTCGTTTACAAGGAAGAAAGCTACTAATTTTCTTGTCCTTTTTGTTAATTAACAGCAGCTCCATCTCCCCGAGAGCCTGCACCCTCCCAGAGCAGCCACATCCACATCTGCTTGCCAAGAACTCGAAGGACTTGGGAAGCACCAGACTGAGCATGGGAATCTACAAGGGAGTGAAGATGGGAACTCTTAATTGATAAATCCCTTTTTCATATTCTTATTTAGCCATTTTGGAAAGCTGCCTGGAAAGTTCAAACCTTACTCAGAGCCTGAGCATGGGAGAGCTATCAAGATGCTTCACGTCTGCTCACAGTGAGCTTTGGTGCTGCATGACATAGCATTGCCCACAGAATCCCACAGGATCTGCACCACAATACAGGCCCTCCCCTGACCTGCCTCCCCAGGACAGCCAAGCAGCCATTCCACTGTGCCTCAGGACAAAACTATGTTTCCTGTGCCAGCCCAGAAGAAATCAGAAAGAAACCACATGCTGCCATGGGAACACTGTCCCCCTCACACTTGTGCTCACCACAACACCCCAGTTGGAGGGTGGGGTACCACAGCTGGGTACCACAGCCAGGTGAGGATGTGGGTACCCAAATCTCTTCCACATCTCCCTGCAAGCAGCCTCAGAGGAGAGTCCTGCCTGTCCCAGACACTGTCCCAGCCACACACCAGGCTCAGTGTGGGCACACCAGCCCAAGCACAGACCCACAGATGAGGTGGGTACCGGTACTCCTCAGTAATGATGGTCTTGAGTGAATCTCTTCCCTTTGCAGAAGCTGTTAGCAGGCACCATCCACAACTTCACACCCTGTTTCCAGCCGAGGGTGGACAGCATTAGTGCTGTTTGTTATTTTGGACACATTAATGTCATTTGGAAAATTACCAGTTTGATGATACTGATTTAAAATGCAATAACAGATATCCAGCCTTGCTGCAGAAGCCAAGCTTCTCTCACAAATGGCTAGAAAACGGCGTGGGCCCCAGCACTCAGCGGCTAATTGTAGTAAATTCAGCTACATATGCATGCAGGAGGGGATGGTAATGAGCCACAGCTGATTAAGAAGTCACAGTTTCGAGGAAACTTCCCATTGCTATTTCAATGGGAGCCCATACGTCTCAGCCCGTTTCTTTATCACCAGCCTCAGCCTCACAAGGGTACAGTTACAGTTCAAGCCGCTTCAGCAGCATTTATGTACTACAGAGAGAAGACCTCCCCTAGCCTTCACCACCACCATGGGATGAGAGTTGGAAGGAAAGCAGTGGTACCAGGCATTTCAGAACCACAGCAGGCTGGCTGTGTGCTCTGAGTGCAGCCCACACTTCCCATACACTCACACACCCCAGGAGACAGAAGGACAGTCCACTCCCATAGACACTTGTCCCTCCATTCCAGCAGGCAGCAGCCACCATCCAAGCAAATCCCAGCAACACCGGCACACAGGACGTACCTCCTCCAGCAGCCGTGGGTCCAGGCAGTCCCCATCATCATTGAACAGCACATCCCAGCTCTCCTCGGCATCTGGGCTGGCCTGGCTCATTGTCCTGGCACTGGCCTGCTCTGTCTTCGGGGAAGCACTGCAGAGACCTCCCTCTTCCTCCTCAGCCTCCTCGCATCATCTGTGCTGCTGTGATGAGTCTGCAGTCTTCTCCACCCCTGCTGGCTCCTCATCCCAGGCGGCAGGTGAGAGCCCTTCTACGCCATGGCACAGCAGCTCCAGGGGTGGCAGGGGCTCATATTTCTCCAGAGGTGCCATCACTGGCTCTTCATTGGCATCCAACAGGGTGCTCTCAACCCCAGTACTGCCATCTTTGGCTCCTTCTGCTGCAGACACCAGGTTGCCCTTTCCACCAGGATGCAAGGCACTGGCAGCACTCTCCTTCTCACTGGGCAGGAGCTGGGATGGACTGATGTTGCCCTGCCCAGGGGTGCTCTCCCCTTGGAGCACCGGTGCATCGCCTGTGCCATTCCTTGAGGACCTGGCTTTACAGCTGGCTCCTCCAGCTGCATCCAAAGCACTCTCTTTGGTAAGTTCAGCTGTACCTCTCCACCTCTCATCCTCTTCCTCCAGCACCCCAGTAGCACAGTTCTTGCTCTGCTCTGCCAGGAAAGACCCCTCATCCTCCCTCTCCTCCTCCTGGGTTTTAATATCCACAACTTCCCATGCCAGCCCAGACACGGTGTCCTTGTTGTCCAGCTCTGCTGGCTGCAGATCACCCTCTCCTGGGTGCTGTGAGAGAATCCTGGTATCTGGGGTGATGTGCCCCAGATACTCTGACCAACTGCTCTGCCCTGTCTGACATGCCAGCTGGGGGCTAGCAGGGAGCATTTGGCTAGTGAGGTTTCCCTCAGGCTCAGGGGTAGCCTCCACAGCCCCAGGCTGGGCAATGAGTAGGGCTGGAGGGTCAGGCTCAGTCCTCATCATCTGGTGGCTGTAGCTGAGCTTCCTGAGTCCTCTTTCACAGGATGCTTTGTCCTGCCCAACACAGGGCTGGGCAAAAGCTGGATCTAGGGATGGCTCTGACATGCTGGATGATGCTCCCAGGCCCTCCAGCACAGCAGAGCAGCTGCCTCCCAGACTTTGGCAGTGGCCAGCAAAGGCTGGCCGTGGCTCCTTTGGGTTGGCATCCACCTTAGTTTCCTTCCTCATTGCTCTGCTGGCCTGTGTCCTGGCACGGGGGCTCTGCCTCTCCTCCTCACCACTGCTCTGGCAAGTGTCCCGTGCCAGGCGGTGGTTCTTGGGCTCCCGGTGGTGTCCAGACACTGTGTCACTTGCTGCTTGTGCCTCTCTCTCTCGCAGTGCTTTGGGCACATAGAGGACCATGTCAGGCTTCCTGCGGCGTGGCCGGCCACCCTCTGCATCCTGCTGCATTGTGCCACTACTGCCTGCCAAGGAGAGACAGTGTCACTGCCCTGCCTGCATCTTAGCAGCCCCACAGTTGGGCAGGTGATCATTTGAGGTCCCACCCTGGCACCCACCCTCATTCTCACAGCAGCTGACACACCATGATACAGAGCTCCAACATCACCCTCAGCAGATGGGGTTTGGTGCCCAAGAACACCCTGCAGCCTACAGCCTTTGGTGGGGTGTAGTGGGCTTGGGGGATGCAGGGAAACCCTGCCAATATCACTGAGGCACCTGCACTACTCCGATGACTCCTGCCTGTGAACTCCCAACCTCAGGGACCAATGGCCACAGCCAAAACAGGACACAGAGCCCTTGCTCCATCCACACATCAAGAACCAAGGAGAGCATGGCACCACATGAGCACCATAAACTGAACTGCAGCCAGGGGACACTCACTGGCAGGAACAAAGCTGCCACCTTGGCACGCCATAGCCCCACTCACCTGCTGCCCCATCCTGGCAGAGATTTACTTTTCATCATCTTTGGTAGCAGCAGGCACACCGTGAGCTGCCAGCCCCAGACAACACCACCCCTGCCCTATAAATATGCATCAGGAAGGGTTTATGGAGACGGATGGTGTGGGGGGCTGCGCTGCGGTCGAGGGGAAGGCAGAAGCGGGGCCGGGCCGGGGGCCCTGTGATTAATCACTGCCCACTCCGTTTAGGGGGATTCATCACGGGGCTGCTGTCAGGTAAATCACTGGAAAAACACCTCTTCAGTAATTAATGTGAAGTGACGGATGGACAGCCCCTGGGCCCATTAATCTGGACCATCAGCGCCGAGTGAGATTATGAATGTCAGGATGCATAAACTGCCGGCCTGGATCAATAGGGCCAGGAACCCATTCCAAGGCTCTCATTTCCGAGGCACCTCCGGTACATTAGGCTGCTCCTTCCATGTCCTCCTCCCAACCCACCCACCCACCACAACCGAGGCGCGAACATTCCCAGCGGCGGTGCCGGGAAGGCGAGGGGAGGCCAACCACCAACTGGGAAGTGGACAGGGCTGCCCGTGCTGCACAGCATCATCCCCTCCTCCTGATGGATGGATGGATAGAAGGAT
>VZTY01005887.1:7476-48693 GCA_013400935.1 Turnix velox
GGCCCTCGCTCTTCCCTAGGACGCGGGGGGCAGCTTCCCCGCCGGGCGTTTCCCACCTGCTCGCAGGAACGTTGGGAACCCGCAATAACTAGATAAAAGGCAAAGGATTTCGGTGTCTGATGCCACTGCCATTTTGCCCCATCAGCAGCAGTCTGCTAAATACCATCAAACAGTTCTGGGAGGGTAAAGCACCCCCGCTCCAAGTCGCGCACTCCTGCCGATGATGTCCGTGCAGAACAGCAGGGAGAAGAGAGGTGAGGGGGGAAAAAAGGCTATTAATGTAGAAAAAGGATCCCGGGAAGAGAGAAGAATATGTGCTGGGATTGTTCAACTTTTAATAAGTTTTAGGACTAATTCCAAAACCGGCAATGATTCCTGATCAAATTATTCCCCTGGAAATGCTTCTACACGTTCTTTTTTATTAAGATTTCTTTGGCTGCCAGAAATGAAATATGAGACGTACCAGATAGAAAGTAAAGGAAGGCCAGAGCACATAATTCTTATAAATCTTTTTTTTTTTTTGGAGGAGAAGAAGGCGGGAGTGGAGGCTGGAGCCAGGAAAATGACAAGTTATCTAACCCAGTTTCCATTCAGGTTTCCCTACAATATGAATTCATCCTCCTGGCCTTAACAGCGAGGCGGCTTTCTAGCACATCCCAGACTTTGACTCGAGGAATTTGACTCGCCCTCTTTTGCTCAGGGGCTGAAGCCCGAGCTCGGAGCTCTCGTTGGGAGACCGAATTAGTCACCGCTCCTTTGTTTATGTGCCGCAGTCCGTCTTATTCTCGTAAGAAACTGGAGAAGGGCTTCCCTGCGCTCTATAGGAGAAGCCTTTTTTGACACGCTTAGTTTTGACACGCGTGGGAGGTAAATGCTGATCCCGATTGCGGGAGAGCTTCTGTAGAGGCTGCTCATTTCTTCTGTACTGAAGAAGAGCTTACCTTTCTGTGAAAAAATAGAAAAATAAAAAAAGAATGTCGATTAACAATTTATTAATGCTTCTTAATAACCCAAATTATCTTCGTAGCATAGAGCTTGGGAGTAAGAACCATTAAATCTGTTCATGTTTTAAGAGGGATCAGCCTGGGCATAAATCAATTAGCACCGCAGACAAAAACCAAGCCCTTCTTAAAGACATCACATTTTCAACATACTTCGGGAGTTTAATCTGTGGTGCCGATCCTGTTTCTTCCGATGCTCGAAGGTTTCGGCGTGACGAGGCGGAGGCAGCCGCCCCGATGCCTTACCTTCGGCCAGGTCCCCATCCATCACGCACACACTTCCCACCGAGGAAATCCCACACCATCCACAGTCTGGGGCAAGCAGCAGAGCCGGGGTGGGCTACATACTCTCCACATCCCACTCGGATGGCCGTCCTGGGGAATGAGGGGGGGAGCGAGTCCACCTGCGGCTGCCCTCCCTGCCGAGGATTTGGGGGACTGTGCCACTCTCCTCTCCGCCATTCCCGGCGCTGTTCACTAGGGAGCAGGTGTAATAGCCCCGTGGCAGGGTCGGGAGCATCCCCACGCTCTTCCACGGACACCTCGGCAGCTGTGGGCGGCTGTCTCGCCTGGACCGGGTTGGCATAGCCGGACATTCTATCTAAGTCTTTCCCTCTATTTCCTGGCCCCGTGCTGCGGATCCCACTGCCCTCCCCCATGTGTCCTTTCTCCCCTATATTCCTGATGCCTCCGTGTCAGCTCCGACCCCGCAAACCCCGGGGTCAGACTGTGCGAACCCGGGAATACGGAAGCCAACGGGGGACGCCTGAGACAGGGCTTCGTGGGGCTTTGCCTGGCTCCACCCGCCGTGGAAGGTCTCGGGAGTCCCTCCTTCCCGGCGCTGTGTCGTGTCGTGATGCTGACAGCACACTCATACCCCCCATGGGTGCCGACGAACTCCTTCTTCGGGAGCTGCAGCCAGGATGGGTTTCATTTATACTCTCAGGGGAAAGAAAACAAAACGAAGCAAAACCAAACCCGTGGGCTCGCTCCTTCTGGGGGACCTGTTGCTGATTTTAATAGCTGAAGTCAAAGGGGCAAACGAAAACCATGGGAGAGGGTCAGGAAAACCTTTCTATGACAGACTAATGGCCATTCTTCGGACCTGCTGGGGCTATGCCCGGACCTGACCCCTTCACCGCCAACCTCTCGCCCGCCTACAGGCTGCTGGGACACGAAATTTGGCAGCCCCGAGGCTTACTCTATAGCGCATTTGATTCCCTGCCTTTGCTCCTGCCCGGCAGAGTACCTCTCCCCCGGGAGTTGGGTCTCCAGCTCCAGAAAATCCTTGCCTAGGAAGGATTTCCACCTCCAGTTCCTGATCTGACCGAGCTGGCCACAAGTCAGTGGAGGTGACGGGTCTGCTCTCGCTGAGGGTGCTTTGTGGGCTGAAGGGTAAGATCCCTTGAAAAAAAGGAGATGGGATAGCTTAGAGAGGTTGGATTCTGTTCCATGGGTGCTCTGTGCCCAGTTACAGCCCAGGGACAGCCTTAGGAGAAGATGCACCTGCTTCTCCAGTGCCTCCTTTGCATCCTCCCACATCCCAGTGTGGGTATCCTGTGTGGTTTGAGCAAGTACATGGTCAGCCTCCTGGAACTCTATTGCCAGCTTTGGCCTCCAATTTTCATATACTGCTGAGCTAGCATCTTGGATGCCTGTTCTGAGATGTCACTGGGACATGACACTTCATTAAAACCTGCTGTAATTGCCCAAGTCTGGATGGCAGTTGGGTTGTGATTGCTTCTTAAGCAGCCTTTCTTGACCTTGTCACTTCAATTACTAGAAGAATAAAGATATGCTTGAAATTTGTTTTTATGTCCTGAATATTCTGCACACGGGATACATAATACTTACTCTTGCATCTTATAATCTGAATTTAATAATTTGCATTCAAATAGCCCAGGAACTAGTTTTGCTGGACAACATTTACCAAAACATCTTGTATAAACAATGTCCATTCATACACACCTGCACAAATCAAATAATATTTTCAAGTACAGATTAGTTTTTTATAAATCAGCAATATTAATATGGATATTTTATTTTGAGCACAATCCCAGCAACTTAAATAAAAAGAGTCCCAAATGTAAAAGTAGTAAGAAGGTAACTGTGTCAGGTTTATACTGGTCACAGATAAAAGACACAGGGGGAAATCCAGATGACATCGAGGAGAATGACATCTCTACCTTGGATCTCACTCTAGGACCAGGCTTTTACCCAATTTTTTTTTTCGTTTATCTTTTGCAATACATTAATTAGTTTCTGAGCTCCAGACTCTTCAGAGGGTCATAAATCCTGACATAAACATGCTCTCTCATGAAGTTGCACCTGGATAACTTATAGGAACATTTTTTTAAAACTTCATGTAGAAGTTCCTTTCTGCTGAATAAAGTGTGAAGTTGAAGAGGAAAGTGGATTACATGAAAATTTAGTCTTTCATTTACATCTCATAAGTATTCTTGAGAATGCTCTTTTTTTGGCATGAGCTAATGACAAACTTGGCTCCCAGATGACCAACTCAGCCACAATATTTAAAGGTTACTAATTGGCAGTTTACTTGCTCTGAAATCCTCCATAGCAATTTTTATTACACTAAATAAGATGTGCCCAAGGCATGCTTCCCCTAAACAAGCAGAGTATTTTACCTCTAGCTTGTAATGAAGGAAAAATATCTCTCTCTTTTAAAGGATTCAGGTATAAGACTGAGAGGTTTTAAGGAGAGGGTACTCTTCATGAGGCAGTGGGTTTGTAGGTATTGCTTCCATATAACTGATGAAGTTTTTGTCAGGCTCCAAAACTGACGAGAAGAAAACATTAGTAATCTCTTGTGCTACCTTCTGATAATTGCCCAGGGAGGTGGTAGAGACCCCATCCCTTAAGACATTCAAAGCCAGGCTTTGATGAGTCTCTGAACAACCTGATCTAATGCAGGATGTCCCTGCTCACTGCAAGGGGGTAGGACTAGATGACTTTTGAAGGTCCCTTCCAACTCTATGATTCTGTGTCTCTATGTAATTGAAAGGAGGGGAATTAAGTCACCAACTAAAATATTTACTTATGATCAGCTATGCAGAAGTAATGATAACCTTGGAGGAAGTCTACCTTAATCAGGTATTATAATGCTTCTGACAAATCCCCCTGTCACCTCGGAGCACCTACAGAGCTGAACATTTCATAGTGCACTATGCAAGTTGCACCTGCAAGATGAACCAACTCAACCTCAACACTTCCTTCAACACCTCCTCTTGATCGTAGAGGATAGTTTAACCAACGTCCTCCCTTGGCCATGCCACCTCTGCTCTTTCTCTCAAGGTTTTCCATCTAGCTCTTTCAAGTTCTGGGCCATGGTTTGCTCTCCTCCTCCTCAAACTCTCAGCTCTCAGCTGCCTCTGACACCTGCAGCTACACTCTTCAATATTAATTTCTTTCGGTTTTGTTTTTTTTAAGCCATCTTTTCCAGATCAATTTCTTCCAGCTCAGCATGTGATAACTCATGTTGCCTATTAGTGAAGTCCCAAAGAGCTGCCTCTTTCACCCTCTCTTTTCCTTACCACTCCCTTCCCCAAAGACACTAGAGACAAAATTGACCTCATTAGGACAAAGTTCTTCACCATGAGGGTGGTAAAGTACTGGAACATGCTGCTCGGAAGGACGGTGGAGGCCCCAGTCCTGGAGACCCTCAAGGCCGGGCTTGATGAGGCTCTGGACAACCTGATTTAGTGAAAGATTTACCTGCTCACTGCAGGAGGATTGGACCAGATTACCTTTTTAGGTCACTTCTAATTTAATGCATTCTGTGTGTCACCTTCACTGTGGCAGCACATAATATCCTTCATTTCTAAGGTTCTCTCTTTGTAGCTGTTTTCCAAATGTCGAATCTTCATGGTTTTTACATACCAGCATTAATTCAGCACAGCTCAGAGTGACGTCATATTTTCTCATACTCCAAGTATTGTCTTCCATTCCTCCACTGCTGAATAGTCCAGCATCTCTGAACCATGATCTTCCCTTACTGTCCTTCAAACCACACACTAGTCCAGTCTTATATAATTCAAATTCATGTAATTTCTTTTGACAAATATAGTTTGTGTGTCTTACCTCTGCCCTTTTATAGCAGTGCATGGTTCTCCTTCACCCATGTGACCACCTCCTGCTAAGCTTTCTTCCTCTGTATCCACACATTTTCTCCACACACCTCTCAACAGTTTCAATGCAACTTGTGTTGGCAATGACAACTGCGTGTCTTACCCCATCTTATTTCTTAACTACAGTGTTGCTATATTTGTTTCTGCCTTTCTTGAGCTTTTAATACTATCTTCATGCTTTCCTCTCAAGCATCTCCAGCTTTGCTCAGGTCTGTAAGGATCTTTCTATGAGGTAAGAGGTTAGTTGTTTGGTGTATTCCTTCTAAACTCTCTTTAAAGCTGACCTCTCCAATTGCACTATCAAAACTCTCAACAAAACTGAGGTAACGAGTGAGCTAGATGGCTACTTCTTCTGATATGAGAAATGGTTCTATCCTTTTCCCAAAATGTAGCACTTTCAAATCAAATACACACCTTGCATCGTGTGGTTGATGTGGCAACCACTGTTCTTTCATGAGTCTTCTCTGAGACACTGTTACCAAGCATCTGTGGAATGTCCCAGAACACGTGGCTATAAGACAAATTCAGCACCAAAAACTGAGCCTGGACGTTGGACTCCAAGACATCACCCTGTAACTTGGGCTCTGCATTTGGGCCTTGCAGTGAGGAAGGTCATAAAGACAATTTATAGGATTCAGAACAGCATTTTCAGGGTTTAATTCCAGAGAAGGTCCACCAGAGAGATCTTCCAGGATTTCAGCCTGGGGACAAGCCTTCTCCAGGACACCACATAAGCTCTGTGGGACAAATATTCATCTTCTCTATGAAGATGCACTATGAAACATGTTTCCAGCAGGTTGGACAAGTGAACTGCAAATGGTGTTCTGAGATCCAGCGTTGACCACAGACCATGAAAGGTCCATTCCCATTTGGATAATGGATAACAGCTACTTCCCAAATTGTCAAGATTATTTTCAAAGTTTCAAGGAATTCTGGTCCTGAATCTAAGTATCAGCTCCAGACCAGGGTTATTTTCATCTATCAGTTTGCATTAAAATGCTAGAATCAAGGATAGGCTTAAGGCAAACTCAAGAAAGCAGAGACAGAAAGCTAAGGATGCATGAGATTTTTCTGATGGACCAGTACACAAGACAAATAGATTCAGCTCTGATTTGAACAGGTGTCCACATGTAATCCTACCACATAGTTTGGGAATATGTACAACAACACTGGACTTGTAAAGTAAAGGCATTAAGCTCACTTCAGCCCTTTATGAAGTCCACACCATGTAAGCAAATACTCCATCACCTCTACATTGTCATTTCACTTGATCCCCTTAGTTTATCATAACTTAAATTTTGATGATTCTGCAGGCTATGTGCATTTTCAACCTGAAGTTTTCAACAAAAACAAATGAAAGTCACAGGAGTGAATTCTGATTATCACGCTTTTACTCGTAGGAGTGGGATTGCCATGGAAGGCAAGGACCTTTGAGGAAATGTACATACACCATGTATGAAAGCTGGACTTATGTATGTAAATAGTTGGATATGCAAATCATTTTCATTAATATGTTGTTGTAATTAGCAGCATCCATCTAGGTTATTAATATCACAGACATTTCTAGGGTATGTTTGAATACAACAGCAATACAAAGCATAATACAAAAGCATTGATGTTACCTGAATATTATCCCCGAAGACTGAGCAACCTGTGTTAATTTTTCTTCATATATTTTACTCCTATCCCTTTATCTGTCATTACTTCTATCTCCCTTATTTCCTTTGCTATTATTTCTAGCAATTGTAATCATCATCAACATCAACAGGAGCTGGAAAAATCTAAGCAGTTAAGATACTCTGCTTCTCTCAGAAGCATATAGGTGACAATGTCCACGTGTTGAAACTCCCCAGGCAGTTCCAGGCTAAGCAAGCCTTCATTCACATGGAGTTGTGAATTATGACTGGAAATAGGAGTAAGTTTTGGAATTATTGTTCAAGATCTGCCTGAAACTTTTCCCTGGGTTAAGATGCTTGTCATCTCTATGCCTGAATCAAGGCACTTGAGCTTGTTTTTTAATCTTTCCCTCTGGAATCACCAGATTTGGTTTCTCCTCCTATAACCAGGCATCCATTTCCATAATAAAAGGCTATGAGAACATCTTCCCTCAGCTCGATTTGCCAGAATTTGTCCAAGGAGACAAGCATTTTACAGAAGAGGACCACCACAGAGCCCTACATAAACACACTGCCTGAAAATACAACCTTTTGTCCATTAGGAAACCAGCCTGAAAATCACCGTGTTTGTCTAAAGGCTGAAAGATCTGCCAGGAATGGAAGAAGAAACGCTCAGCAGTCATTTGGTTGAGCTTGAAAGTTGCTTTGTGCATTTTTTTGGGATTTTTTGTTTTTTTTGTAAAGGGTATTGGATTTCGACAGAACTAGTCTGGGGATGAACATCTCACATGATACACAAGGAAATACGTGATGCTGTTGACTCAGCTGTATGACTCTAAGTACCAGGGCAGCTTGAGGACCAAGCCTGGCTCTGCCAGACTGTGATAGAATCATAGAATGTGTTATTGGAAGGGATCTTCAAAGGTCATCTAATCCAACCTCCCTGAAGTGAGCAGGGACATCCTGCATTAGATCAGGTTGGTCAGAGGCTAATCAAGCCTGTCCTTGGATGTCCCGGGGGTGGCTTCACCACCTCTCTGGGCAACCTGTTCCAGTGTTTTACTGCCCTCATGGTGAGGAACTTCTTCCTAATATCTAATCTAAACCTACTCTGCTCTAGTTTAAAACCACTGCCCCTTGTCCTGTTGATGTATGACCTTGCAAACAGTCCCTCCCCAGCTTTCTTGCAGGCCCTCTTCAGGTACTGGTACAGGTCTGCTCCCACTTCAAACCCAGGTGTCCATGTGGTGCCACAGGAATGCTAACAGGGTATACTGGCTTCCTGGAAAACCACCTGGGCAAGGCAGAGCATGGATAGAGGTAGCCTCATGTCTCGGGGACAGACCCACGGGTGGAAAGTTCAGCCCTACGGTCTGAGGACTCAATCCCCTGTGTCAGGGATTCAGTCCCTCAATCTGGCTACATGGTGAAGATGACAGAGGAGGTACTGGGATGGAGAGATTGATCACCAGTCATCCAGAGGAAAGGGAACCCAGTGGTGCAAATGCCCGTCCAGGAGCTTCCCCAACGATCACTGCCCATGTGCTGCAGGTTTGCCCAGCTCTGACCACGGGCAAACAGGAACTTCAAGCTGCTGAAGCTGCTAGATGAGGATCAACCCGAGGCCGGGTTTATTCCCATACGTTTGTGGTGAGGCAAAATACCGAAAAGGTGCATCTGGGTTCTGCCGGTGACAGGAAAATAATCTGTCGGAGGACAGATTGTCTCTTTGTTCCCTCTCCCCAAATTAAGACCTAGAGCGATCCCACTCCATATTCCTCCTCCCCCCAGCCACCCGTGTCCCCGTGCAGGGCAGCTGGTGGCAATGAGCTGATGAAAGTGATAGGCTGAGAGAGATGCTGAGGTGATAAGGGTGATGGGCTGAATAGGAGGCATGTGCCCGTCCTTGATGTGCTGCTGCTGCAGTGGCACGACCAGGGCTGGTGGCAGCCACACTGCCAGGAAGGGATGGACTTCCACGGGCAGAAGAGTTTCGCAGTGTAATGAGCAGCCCTTATCGTCGCCGGTATCTTTACAACTGCTTAGATGACTTTTTAATTGTGGCTTTAATGCGTTTAATTATGACAACTCTTCCCCATTTTCCAGTGTGATGTATTAATATTACAGATCATTAACATTGCTAAATTACTGTAATGACACACAGTCCTCAGTGTCCCAGTTAGGGGAGGGAGGGGGGGAAGTAAAAGACCCACTCTTCTCATTTGGCTCTTTTGTTATTCGCCTTATAGGAAATTCAGGCACGATTCCTGAGTCTTTAAAGCATGTAGGAGAGGCTGCTGCTTGCAGCACCCTCCTTATTAAATTATTGATAGAGAAAATTCCCCATGTAAAACTTCCCCAAGCCCGAGACGGCACAGGAGCTAATATTGCCTTTCTAATACCCACTTCATCAGTGTTAAAAGTTAGAAAGCCTGGTCTCTTGAGCGAATGCCCCTCCACACCCCCCCAACTCCTCCATTGAAACCCTCGTTCATAATTAGAGCAGACCGTATTTAACATCTGCAAAATAGTCATGCTTATAAGGAATGAGAAATGCGAGATGTTCCATTCTGTTTGCAATGGTTCGAACCGTTTTAATCTCTTAACTTCAATATATGTCCTCTAGCAGGCTGTACTTCTTGGATTTCATTTTTAGATCCTTAAGGCTGCATATATCTGTCAAACAGACATAATGAATTTAAAGTGCTAATGCCTAGAAGACCAGGAAAAAAAAAAAACCATTGAAATATATCCTCGGTTGATTAAATTACCACCTCTAGCTACTTTACCTCCTTATGTCCAAACAGATTTCCCTTTTTTCTTACCAAGTACCGGATCTGGGAGATGTGGAAGATGTGTAATTTCATGGTAAAAAAAAGAGGGAAAAAAAAAAAAAAGAGAAAAAAACCCCCAAACAACCGAAAAACCCAACAAATAACAACTGCAGCCCACGTTTAGGTCTTTAGTAAAGTACGTCTGTGGTTTTATTTTTTGATTTTTTTTTCTTTAAACATCTTTTCAGGCATGTTGCCTGTATGGCAGAACTTGCCACTGTCTGGAGGTATTTTTTTTTAGTGACATCCGACCTTCGGGGTCACCCTGGGGTGAGAGACCCCGACTCGGCTGCGCTCTCTTCAACACCCAATGAAACGATGGGGTGAAGGGGTGAGGTGGGGGGGGCGAGGAGCACACGGACAAGATCAAGGAACAACTGACAGCGGGAGAAGAGGGTGATCCTGCTCTGCCACCCCTTACTCCCATCCCTGGGGGGCTATCCCCTTGATTGGAGCGGAACGAAGTGTCCCGGGGTTGTGAGGGGGGACATACAGACTCGATGGGAGGATAGTGGCCCTCGGGGCGAGTGACCGGCGAGGCTGGGGCGAGCTGGGACGGAGGGGATGGCGAGGAGATTTGTCGCGCTTTGAAATGAAACGTTATAATCCCTCCAACAGTCCTGTTGACTGTGGGCTCTAGCGCCAGGAGTACATACAACACGGGGGGAAAAAAAAAGAGAAAAAAAAAAAAAGAAAAAAAAGGGAAGAAAAAAGATACATTGTTGGATAAACAGCTCCTTACAGGTAAAAACTGAATGGGCCAAATAGATGAATAAGGTGACACAATGGGAGCGGGGAGCGGGTGGGGGGGAGATGGTGAAAGGAAACGAGTCGGTGGCAGTGGAAGAAAAAGGTAAAAGTGAACAGAGGGGAGAAAAGGAGAGAAGAGAAAAAAATGTAAATGAGTGAGACAAAAAAGCAAAGAGAAAAAGAAAAGGGAACAAGAGGGGGAAAGAAGTAATATTTTCCTTGATAAAAATGCACAAAAGGGAAGATGAACTTTGTTCTTTTTCTCTTTCTACTCTCCTCTCTCTTTCTGCTTTTCGCCTCGCAGCACGCCAGCCTAAGCTGAGAGCTGTAATGTCATTAAATTGCAAATGCTTTTTCATTTCCGACACACACTGTTTACTTATCTGGCAAAAACATATGTTGGAAGGAATCCGTTAAATTCTGCCCATTGCCTTGGGTAAAAGTGCAATGGAAACGGACCCACTGAGCTTCTTCTTTCTTCTTCTTTTAGCACTTCCCTTATCTACAAGACTGCTTCGCAGAAAACTGGCTAGTTCAATGAAAAATGAAGATACAGCAGGAGATTAGAGAAGAACATTGAGCAAAAAATTCCTGGAGAGAGGGTCACTCCATTGCAAATGATTTCACTCCTCTAGATCTGCATAAATTACTATTTTTAAGGCATCTCCAAAGTCTGTATATTTTTCTCACTCTGTCAAACATTTAATTTCACGCCCCGTGTTCTGAATATGCTAAAATGCATATCTCTGATGCACCTTTAAGCCAGAAAAACGAATGCAAAATTGAAGATAAAATGATGTGATTTGCACTACAAGCCTATTACTTGAGGTATTTACATATAGTTTACCTCTGCAGTTCTGAGAATGATTTATTAAAAAAAAATCTGGATTAAGCTCATATAAATATGTATAAATCTTTGTTTAGAAAATAGATTTTGCAGCTGTTGTGTCAAAAAAAAGTTCTTTAAGATTCTGTGAAGAATTTTCTTTTTGACCTGCTTTAAAAAAAAAAAAAAGAGGGGAAAAGGACAGTGTTTGACGTCCTGCTTCAGCAGGAAGGAAAACACACACGCACATACGCACCTTCAGACACTCAGGATCTTTCTAAAGACTCGTGTGTTGGCTTTTTTGGGGTGGGTGTTTTTGGTATTTCACACTTTTCTTCCTTAATTCCCTTCCTCTCCCTTGTTTCGTTCGCTGGGAACCAGCCGCGTTCTGGGTTTTCCCGAGCGTGTGAAATAGCGGGGCAGGTGGAGTAAAACAATGGGGGGGAAAGAAAAAGCTCTAAAAATCCAATAAATCACCCAAACCCCAAGGCGGAGGATGAGGCATTGGCGGTGGAGGGGGGGAAAGCGGCCGTGTCCCAGCCCCGCACAAGCCGCCGTCGCTCCTTCCACCGGGGGCTAATACCCTGCAGTTCGCCGCTGCCGGAGGAGCCGCGCCGAGGCTTTGGCCTCTTCCAAGCCTTTTCGGCTCAGTAATCGACGCGAAATCTCCCCGCTCCGTGTCCCATTTCCCCACCCCGGCAGGTGGGTAGAGAGGCCGGGACGTCACGCCGGCTCCCCGCCTGACCTGCCCGCTTCTTCTGAGATGGCGAACAGGGGGAGAGAGGTCCAGGCCATACCGGCATCTCGCTGGACGGGGTACTCGTTCCCAAACACGGGACAGAAGGAGCCGGTCCCCAGGGGCGGCGCGGAGCGGCCCAAGGGCTCCCCCCGGCGGCAGCGGCGCCGGCGCTCGGCCACGGAGAACCGGAGCGGCCCCCGAGGTGTCTCTACGAGGTGTCCTCCTCCTTCTCATCCTCCTCCTCCTTCCCCAGCGCATGAAGCGCTCACAGCACGGTGTGGGCCGGCGGTCCCCAGGGAGAGACCTGAGGTTGTCCCTCCAAAGGCCGAGGGGGGGGGGGCATTACGGTCCTCGCTGCCGCCTTACAACTTCATAGCTTTGACCCAAATCCGCTCCTAAAATCCCCTCTGACGGGTCTGCCTGACATTTCCTTCCTCCGGCACACGCAGCAGCCATGGCTGGGGGTGAAGGAGGTGTAAGTGGCGAGGGCGCTTCCTTGGGATAACCCCACGCTCCATTGGGAAGAAGAGACTTTGCAGATAACTTTGAGGTTAATTCAAGACAGAGCTGCAAAATCTAGACTTTGAATAATACATGAATTCCAGAGGGATATGGTACCAGGGAAGCGATTTTTACCCCCCTGTTCCAATCCTATCATTCTGTTTCCATCTCCAGAAGAGAAGCCCCTCACTTACTGCTCCCCCCAACAAAGAAACGTGTTGTCACAGGAGGTGACAAAGTCACTGGCAACAGTGCAATCCGTATATGCACACCGCTTCCCATTTTGGTCTCTGGTAACAGACCTTGGAGATAAGAAACTCACAGTCTACACATCATAAACTCAGTGGTGGAAAAATATATTTATTCTTTTTCTTTGAAGGCGGTGAGCTCTCCTGGTAAGTCAGCAACAGTTCCTCCCTCACAGAAACACATGGGGCTGATGGCAGCTGCCATCAAACAAAGGCTTCATGCTTTCTCCATGTGCCAGTTCCAGAGTGATTTGGGCGGTGGAGAAAGTGCCAGCACCACTTGCTGCCTTGGAGGGATGGAGACTGGGGTGCAAGCACATTCCTGATCCCCACAGAGGAAGAAAAAGTGAAATGTATTCAATTCTTCTAGAGAAAAAGAAACAGGTATTGTCACGGGCCAATGACATCAGTGCAACAGCATGGCAGTGAGGATTCGTGAAGGCCATACATTCCCATTTAAACTGGAGAAAACTGAGGGCTGTAGAGAAATAAAGGTAGTCTTGAGCTTTTTTTGGACAGTGAATAAACTCACAGACTTCAGCAACAGATCTGCTAACTACCAGGCATGTAGGTAGCCAAAACCAGATACATGTAAGAGGCAGCAGGATGAAATCAAGATATACAGAGGGCAACCAAACCTGATGTGCCACATTAACTCTTAAGAGAGTGAAGAGAAAAGAGAAGTAGGGTCTCCCAACCATGACAGAACTCTTGACCCTCTGCAACAAGAGATGTGAGGGACACCCAGGCTGTGGCCCCTCTTTAGACAGGTCCACTTTGATGAAGCGCCAGACTCGACAGTCAAGTTGAAATCCTGCCATCCATCAATCCTATGCCATTCCAGAGTTTAAAGAAGACATTTATTGATTTTGAATCACTCCCTGGCATATTCCACTCCTCTGCATCAGGACTCTGTGTTTGCACCATCACTAGTACACCAAAATTTGTGTTCTGAGAGATGTAATCCCCATTAAAACCAACTGGAAAAGCTATGGTTGGCCAGGGCAGGGATGGCACTAGGTAAGGTTTCTGTCACTTGAAGTTGGCATAATTCTGATCAGATTCATCACCTTGGGAGCTTGTTTTGGGCTGGAGGAACAACCATAGACCCACAGATGGTCGTGTTTTGTACTGAAGGGACAACTGCATTTATGCATGCACGCAGAGGAACTTTCAAGAACCACTTTCAAGTGGCTATGCAGATCACACTAACAAACGTACATCCACAACACTGTTGCACTTACTGGAGACCTGGAAGTCACAACTACAGCCTTAGGCGTTCCAAGGGAAAGTGTCAATGACAAAGGAACAGACAGTTCCTTCTCCTCTGGTGGTTCTCAGTTTAAGGCATAGCACTCTTCACATGGATGATCAACATTAAGTTACTCTTGTGTGTTTATGACTGCTTGCTTGGTCTTTCAGAAGTCACAGAGAATGGTTTGGGTTAGAAGGGAACTTCTAGATTATCTGATTCCAACCCTGTGCTATAGGCAGGGACTCTTTCCACGAGAAGCTTCCCCCTCTTAGCAGGAGGGCTAATGCTGAGCAGCTATCAGGGAAGCACTGGAAATGTGACTGTATGGGAATCCAGGGTAACAAGGAAGGCACAGATACCAAGTATCTGCTGCTCTACATGACAGAATGTTTTAGGAGTATCTGGTGATACCGCTCACTTTTAAATCTTGCACAATGCAGGCACTATATAAATTGCATCCCTTCCCCAGATTCCTCCTAACACACTGGCCCAGCATTACCTTCAAGCAATTTTAGTTCCTTTCCATGAAAAAGGAGCAATGTAGCCCCACCTTGCCGTGAACTGCCTGTGTTCTACACGCCAAACTCATTACCCTCCACTGCTTCTATATAGCAGTACCTGCATGTATACATAAAAATCCCTGATCTGGGTGGATCTGTGTGTAGTCTGTCACAGGAATACATACCAGAGCCCTGGGCAGTGTCGCCATATGCAGCGTAGGGAAGCTTCCATATGGTTTCTGTGGAGCGGTTACAGCACACGTACACCAGCCACTTTTCAAAGTAAAACATATCTGTTCGGTTTTATTTTCAAAATACCAAAGCAGTAAAATCATGTAATTGAGTAATCACTTGCCAAATTTCCTTTTTTTTTTTTTAATCTAATCTATTTTGAGTTTCATCAGAGCCAAAATGCAAATTAAACTGGGAAGGCTCCAAGATTTTTTTTTCCCCCCTTCTAGAAAACACAATTCAAGGTACTCATAAGTAAGGAAATTTTAAAACCCATTCATTTTGTATGCTGTAAACTTTGCAAAACAAGTTTCAGCCTGAAGTAAATTTTCATAGGTAATAGGTTAAACAGAAGTCTTATGTAAATTTTGATCTCTTCTTAACAATTCCTATGTTCATTTTCTAGGATTTGATTTGAAAACAAAGCTGTTGCTCTAGAAGAGGCTCAAAGGGTCAAAAATAAGGCAATAAAGGTATCCACTCTGACAAGACAAACGTATAGTCTTTCAGCTCTAATTATCAAGAAAGGAGAGATTCCTGAGACTGCTCGTTGGCAATCTCAATACATCGATTTATTTTGGGGAGTGGGGGTGGTGTTGTTGCAGCAGCATGAAAAGCTAAATGCACTTGCCAGTCTGGGCAAACTCATCAGTGCTTGACCACCAGGTGGGACAGACCCTTGCTGCCCCACCACAGTTTCACTAAGTCATGCATCTCAGCAGACTGACAAGCTGATAGACAAGAGTACCCTTCTAGCCTTCTTTTAGGCTGCCATTGATAAGATCAATTCACCCCCTGCCCATGGACCTTGTGGCCTCCTTCCATTTTTTTTTCTCTTGAAATAGACTGACACATGCTGAAGTCATGGCTGTTTCCATGGTGCTTGTCTTTTCTCTCTCTCAAACCTCCTTCCTCAAACTGGGGTCTGCTCATGACACCTCTCAGCCTCTTTCGTAAGGCTGCAAAGGCACAACCAACCCCCTTCATTTTAAAATACTTTAAAGCAGTCATACATTTTTTCCTTTTGTTGGAAAAGACCCACCCTGACACTAGAGTTGGAGGAGACCTGTTAAGGGAATGGTGCCGCAAACATGTGCAAAAAGAAGACATGGAGGAATCACAAAGGTGATGGTTTGCAGAAGACCTGGCAGTTGGCCTTCTAAAGGGGATTGTACCCCTTTTCAACATGCTTTTTTCACCCCATCCCAAGGAACACATATAAATCCTGATGACCTGGTTTGGTGAGCTCAAACCACCAGGAACTAACTCGTTTTTTTCTATCTTCTGCTGCTGCTAAAGGCTGAGTTTTCTACCTCCTTAACTCCTCAACTACCCCTCACTTAAACTGCCAGGTGACAGCCATTGTCAAGACCAGAGTTCAGCCAGGGGAACAGGGACACTATTTTTGGCAGTTAGCTGTGATGTCAACCCACGCCCTCAGGTCTCTGATGGCTCAGGAGACTAAAGACACAGTAGAGAGGGCAGAAGAGAGACAGGAAAAGCGTGAAATCAAACCAGACCAAGGATAAAGAGAACAGGCATACTAGATGCAAAGCAGGGGCTGGACTGTGAGCATTGATCGTGGGAACAGATGGAGAGATAGTGAGAGAAATGACACCCATTACACTTAAAATCATACGTGTGAGAGGGGGAGAGGGGAAGACCGAGCCAGAGTGTAGGGGGGGAGGAGGGAAAGGGGAGAGACAGAATTTGCAAGATGGGAAGAAAACCTGCAGAAAATAATGGTTTGAGAAAGAACTCAAAAATTACAGTCTGGTTGGTTGGAAAAGAATGATCCTTTGAAAAATAGCTTAATACTTTCTCTTTTAAGGTTTGACATTTCCAAGGACCCCCATACTTTGCATACTCACACAAAAAGTTAAAAGGTACCAGGTAACATCCACTTTGGACAGCCACTCATTGCATCAACTAGAGGCATAACATGGCACAGATTAAACTAGAGTCAAATCAAATCAAATATTCACCACTTCTGCAGAGAACTGAGATGCAAACAAAAAGATTTTGATACTACCACGACTCTCCATTGGCACAGGAACTAGAAAAGAATATGCATTAGATCTGACTATAAATGTTTGCCTTGTGTGGGAGGTCTTACTGTAGTAATATGTATTAGGAACTTGATATTTTTCCAATCAGGCCTTTCCACTTCCATTTACATATATTTAATTGTAAATATTAAATTTCCTACCTGAAGCACCTACCTGAATGTGCAATAAACATATTCTGTGTAAAAGGGGAGCATATAGCTCAGGGGACTTGTGACCAGCCCCCGAACTGCTTCAGCTGCCACATAGCTGATTAGGAGCAATGTGAGGTGATCCCTCCACACACCTTGTGGGGGGTCTTGCAGACCTAGTGGGTGATCTCACCCTCATTTCTTCTGAGCTGGGATCCTCCACCCTAACCAATCAATTATACTTGACGCAACCTGGCATCTGTGCCAGCAGAAAGGGTGACGGCTGACAAGGAGATGCCTTCTCACATACAGAAGTGGAGTTCAGTTTGTGGGGAAGTCAATATGCACATATCTTTTCCAAGCACCAAAACGTGCAGGTAATAGAATTATTACTTGCTGTAACCAGAGCTTTATTTTAAACTAAAACTCTCAAGTGAGATGTTGTCATTTGACCTCAACTAAGTATCTGGGCACCATGGTCAGCAGCAGCACTTCCTTTGTGGGGGGAACATGATTCAGCCCTGGAAGAGGCCAAGAGCTTCAATTTGTGACAGAGAACTTGGTTTTTTTTTCTTTTGTGACAGGAAGCACATTTTAGGAAATAAAAATGTTTTCGAGTGAGGATGCACTGGCTGAAGACAACTGAAAAGCGGGTGGAAGCTGTTCTTTCAAGATGAGGTTATAAAATTTAACTGATAAAATGAGTTACTGTGTGAATAAGCATGAAAAAAGCAAGGTCTTATCAGCCAGTCTCACAGAAGATGTAAGTTAGGAGGAGGAGATAGGCTTTCCCACAGGCAAGTCACTCTTCGGGCATGATCCAGAGGCAGTAAGGCTTCAAGCTAGAGTACAGGTAAGGATGAAACTTTGTAAATTAGTCATACTTGAAGACTTTTCTCCAAAGCTACCCCATAGCAATTAACTGTCATCTTGAATATTACTGCAAGTCCTACTGCCCCAGTACACATTAATGAGTTATTAAGAAAAAAACTGCTGAGTGTTGGTCATGGAAGATGCTAGCAGACCTGGTCAGAAACATGTCCTTCGTACTGCTTACCATGAGAAACTGATACTTAGTTGCTACAGTTAATTAACAGCAAAATTAAAATTTTATTTTCAAATTGTGGAATTCAATGACAAAGAGAAGACATGCTACCTGTTGATTTATGGGGCAATCTAGATTAAGAGATGACATCCTATGGTGTCTATTTACACTCAGATTAATAGTGAATTAATTTTATGAATTACTGTAGTGCATATTTACAAAGTGAAGTTATGATACCATTTAATTTAATACTGATCAACTGAAGTCAGAGGGACTATAGGAAGTGAGAAAATATTTCTGGAGAACAAATAGAATGTGTCTCATGAAAATCTCACACAGGCATTCCTGCATAGATTAAAACTTTTATCACAATGCATCAAGAACTGTAAAGTAGTTCTTGTGTCTATCAGAAAATCCTATTTTACGTGTGAATTTTGTGCCTCAAATGTGACGACTCTTCTACTGCATTATTGGAGACTTATCAAAAACAGGATGCTTTTTTTTTGAGAAGATGAAAAGTACAGAGATAAGCAGGGAAATAAAGACCGAAGTTTTACCCAATAATATTTTTGTGTGGTTATCAGAGGAATGTAATAATTAATCTTTTAATCATTCTGAAGATTGTGTGAAATCATAATATCTCATCTTTTCCAGCCTCAACCTGCCATTCTTGATCTGAATTACAAACAATAGAAAGGAGATGATTTAATGAGCAACTTTGTCATGTTGCCATTTTGCCTTAGTCAAAGGCAAACGTCTATGCCTTTAAACTAAAATGTAACAGACCTAGGTTTCAACTATGCTCACAATGGAGGCAAACACAAATAGAAAAATTAGGGCTATTTTAAAGTCAGAACCCCAGTGTCTTTGCATTTTCACAGAGACACAATTAAATACGGCACTGTTAAGAAGAAACAAACATCCATTTACTAGAAAACAAAATCCATGTTGTGAAGAAACACGCACGTATGAAAGCAATTCTAAAATCTGACATATACTAAACTAAACACAAAAAGAACTATTTCAGTCACAATGGCAATAGGTATGTTCTTATTCTGAATGAGAAAAACCCGTCAGCATGATTTAATCACACTCAATAAATAGGCACTTCAACAAAGTATATATTTACACTGGCTTTCTGAATGCTAGGGCATCACAAAGTAGTATGGCTTTATTACAATGGATGGAAGATGGCAACTACTTAGAACCCAGTGCCAACATGGATTATAACAAATCCAGTGAGTATTTTGTTTTTCAATTATTCATAGAAAATTTAATCCTGATTAAGTATCCTTGGGCAGGAATTCATGGGTAGTTGATGACTGAAACCAACATTTATTTGAAATGCTTCTGTTAATTTAATCTGTGTATATGGCTTAATTATGATTGAATCCTCAATGTAACAGAAATGAATTATATCAGGATTAAAATTCTAGTACCACATCACCCATTTAATTTTCTTTGCCTTTTTTTTTTTTAAAGATACAAGCCTGCTGTTTTAATTACCTTCATGTTGCTATGCCTTCTAAGTTTCAAATACTGTTTAGACTTTCATTAATAGATGAAATTTTTTGTCATATATTTTTTTTAGGGAGATATTAACCCTGTTTGCATTTACATTAAAATTATAACCAGTATGAACATTAATTGAAAAAAAAAAGGCTTTTCTTATACACTAATAATAGTTTCTGTCAGTCTGATATGAACATATTACACACGTGTTCTGGAGGATTCTCCCTCTTCTATTTCTCTTTTTTACATAAAATGCATTTTTTTCTGAAGCAGGAAAATATAGAACTTGTATTCATCTTTACACATCACACAAATTTCACAACTGGCCCATTTCAGACTTGTTTGAGCTTGTAGATGTTTTAAGACCTGCATTTTATAAGACCTTCATATCTGGTACTGATATAAAGTAAGGACATATTTTATGTCTGTGAAGAGAAAAGCACCATGTGCTACACAAATAATATTTATAAAATTATTTAAATTATGGATTTTTCCACTTCACAATACTCGCAACAGATTAATCTAGAGGCCTGTCAGACCAAAGGTCTTTGAAGTGCACTGTTATCACTCAGTTTTCCAGTGAAACCAAGACACCACATACCTGTGACAAAAATACCTGTATATTTAAGTCATTATTGCACATTCATTACATAATGTATTCCTCCTAAACACCTCAGAAGTGATGTCGATTTTTATGTCCAGAGGATACTGTTAGTGGCAATGTCACTGATGACAGTGAAGATACTTCCCAATATAGACTATGAGACAAAAAGAGTCTGTAGAGGATAACCATGGAGATGCACTGACAGAGGATAACACCTATAGTAACAATCTAGAGACAAAAGAGAGAAAAGGAAAACGTGAAAAAAAAAATCACCAAACAGCCCACAATAAATGTCTGTCAGCACACTGCATTAAGTGCTTGAGGTTTAACTTTTTAATATGCTGCAGTTAGAAAAAGATTTGAACATGAACTCCTAGTCCAGAATTCACTCTCACACCTGGATGTTTTTAAATCAGTAGGTAGCCCTGGGCAGTCACAGAACCCTTCTGGCAGTCTCTGTTCTGGGGAATTTCAGACTTGCAATTCACCACCCATGCAGTTTCACAAGCAGAGGTGATGTTTAGATATTCTATTCTTACAACAAACAGAGAAGAAAAAAAAAAAGTCTTGGAAACACTTTGCACTAGCACATTCACAGAGCTGCAAAGACAGTGATTTATCAGTCTCACTTAGCCAGGTGTCTTTTCAGTGCAAGTTTCTTCATCTGCAAGAGACCTGTAAAGTAGTATTTATCAAATGTATAAAGATAATCACTGTTTCTGAGAAAGCAGAAGTCTATGTAAAGTGAGTCTTTCTTAAATAACTATGGAATTTATTGATCATGCATTTCTTCATTGTATCAAAGTGCATTTAAACAGCCCAATTAGCATTATGCAGAAACTGCGCTCTCCCCTTCAGTAAGTCTCAAAATATTGCAAAAACTTCCTGCACTGATCCTACCGCTACAGATTGTTCTCCTGTCCTGAAGATGTTTTCATCAAGCAACAAAGTCTTTTAATTTCATTCATAGCTCTAGAAGAGTCTTTTTGACTCCCTAGATTGTTTTTTTTTAAATAATCAAGCGTAATATTTCATTTACTGTATAGTTTCAATAGGACCTCCTCCTTTTCCTTACAAGAAATAAAAGTTTAATTTCTGAAAATATTTCAATACAAATGCACAGATGGTTATAACCATAAAGAAAAGAGGAGAACTCTACCATGGAATGAGGCAGTCTATCACCTGAGAACAGCAAAGCACTTAATCTGAACAAGGCAGGCTCCACACTAGTTCTCTAATTCCCAATGCATTTGAGCAACTGAGAAACCCAGTGAGACCACCTTTAGAGCTTACAAACTAAACTACATATTTGGAAAGATTTCTTAATTTAAAGAATCTGGTTCAGCTACAGGTTTCCTGACCTATTTAGCCACATAAAGCTTTAAAAGGATGAAAAATATAAAGCAGACAACAACAAAAATCCACTGATTTTTTTACTAGCTTTGTTAAAAGATTCCCCAAGGTGTTTTTAATTAAATAACAAACAAGCAAACAATAAAACAAAACAGCCCCTGCACATTTTCCTTTGACTTAATCTCCCCCTCTCCCTCCCTTAACCTACAAATGATTACCTTTAGATGATTCAAACCTTGTGTGCCTTTGTAAAATATGACTCACATTAGCATCAATGAGAGCTGTGTGACTAAGACTTTTCAAGTTGCTTTGGGGTCATAAGATTAACAGCCTAAGAGCATGAGTTTGCTAACAAACACTGAACATGAACAACTACTATTCAAATTCCATCTCTTTTATCTTGCCTGTACATACCTTTTCTCTTTGATATTCCCTGAATATTACAGAGATGGTTGCAAGACATGGGTGGCACAAAAACCAGAGAATGCAGGCCTAAAAGAGAAGATGAGTGTAAGTTATAAAATGACTACATGCCAGTTTAGAAGAAAGAGATGACAGTTAGAGGAACTGCATTTACATTTCTCTCTATTTTATGAACCCATTGTTTAATTTTCAATCAACAGAATGAAAACCACACAATGAAAGGTGGGATTTCTGTTTAAAATAAGCTCTATGCTCCCTGTCAAATTAAAATGACTACTCAGCATAAGATGACAGGGTGCAATTTAATCAAATCAGACAGTTAAACATTAACTTTGTTACGGAGGAAGAGTTTAGTGCTTCAGTCAACTGCATGCCACACATATTTACAGCAGAAGGGACCAGTTTCCCTGATGTGACACATACTTTGGCAAAGGTGACATAGAACTCCCTTTTCAGTGTGCTTCTCTCCACCGTGATGATTTGGTAAAGACTAGCAGCCAGTGACAAAGCCAAGCAAACTCTGAGGCCAATAAGCAGTCCGGTTGCTAAACCATGGTGAGAATGGTAGCTGTGGTGATTTGTGTCTTCAAATTGCTCCCAAATTAACAAAAAACTCTGTAAAAGAACACAATATCCATTTAAACACAGTTACACTAAAGCCGAACTGATCTTCCCATCACAGATCACAGTATCCATACAACTGCTAGAGAAAGTCACATTACACCAAAAAAACCCCTAATATGAACCGCCTTTTGGCACCACTCACTACTCCAAGTGCATCTAGCAGGAACAGAGCCTCACTTCTTGCGTTCTGTAACTTTTAAGAAGTTTTACAAGTTTCCTCTAATTTGGATAGAAGGAATGTGGCACCTTATCATAAGATCCAAAATAATCACTGAGTTAAACAGTCAGCCTACTAAGCAGGAAGCCCACTGCAATGATTCCATAGAGCTACAAGGGAGGTATCTCCTTTCACTTGGGATCCACAACCTGTAAAGCTTGTTTCAAAGGCAGGCAACTACACCTTTTCTTTCAAAATCCTAAGAGGATTCACTTTTCTTTTCAAGGATGGGGAAGTAAGAGGGTGGTGCTGCTGCCCCTTTTATACAATAGCCTAAAGGCTCATGCATTCACCCAGGTTGAACTTGTATCTCCCACAATTCCCTTCTTTGCCTAAAGGATATCCAACTCACATCTCCCACCTCCTTGGAGAGTGCCCCAACTGCCAGGCTATAGGCTGTTCTTGGGTGGGCCACTCTCCACCCCTTCTATTGAAGCTGTGCCATTGTGGAGAAAAGAATTCAGCATCAGCTAGGTCAGAAACTGTGAGTGAGCCTGACTCTACAAGCAACTGGCTCAGAAATCTCCTAGGATCTTGGAGCATCATATCTTCCAAAAGTTGCTCCAACATCTGGACAAATGCTCTAGCCAACAAATAAGATAGCAATCTAGAATGAAAGATAGCAATCCTCCTTAACACTCAGCACTGTACTAATTTGCAGCAGAATCCAATTTTGCAGGAGCACTGTGAGAAAGAGTATTGATAGATTCTCTAGGGAAAAACAGATTTAAGAATTGCCTAGTTTCTGAATCTTAGTTGGGTACAAGGCAGGCGCCTACCTGATGCATAAGAATGTGTCTTCCTGAAGAGTCCCTTTTTAAGACTTTGGGAATGTTAACATTATAAATTAGAATACCCTTAAAGTTTAGAGTCTCCCAACATCATGTAGCAGCTAAATGGCATTTTAAGAACTTTAAATATACGCTGGAATCCAGTCCACCTACTGCACGCACCCATCTTGCACTTAGGTGCCTAATGAAGCAGGCTTTCCAAAGAAAAGTAGGCAAATTTGATTTGGATGAGTGAAGTAGCTCTGAACGCCTTCAGAAGCAGACACTATGCCTCAATTTAGAAATCTAAATTAGTCAGATTCCCTTCTGAACACATTCAAAGGCTCTCTCACTATATTACCTACATAAAGACAAGAAGGTTACTGACATTAACTTCTTCTAAGTTAAAGGAAGGCTTAATTCACCTGTGCCTTCCAAAAGTGGATGCTCTTGAGTCTCATCAGTTGAGACAGGATCATTTACACTTAGAATACCCTCAGAAAGTACTCTTGCACTTTCCTCTTCTCTTACTTAGGCTATGACACAGCAAGCATAACTGCTGTCATTGCAGTTACTCTTCAACTACCTGGATAGAAAGCTGGAGAATAGGAGAGGGACAGACATAAAGTATGCACATCTTGAATGTGACTGATAATTAGTAAACAACCTGAGCAACAGCTTTCAATGTTCCTACTCGTAACTCCAAGCAAACACCTTCAAATGATGAAATAACTTGACCAAGGATTCTGTCAAGGAGTAAAACTGAAATAAGACTAAATGGCTCCAGAAACCTCAAGACACAGCACAGTTATTGGCAAAATTGTGTCTACAGCACTAATTTTGGCATGAAATCAATTAATTCCTGCAAAAGTTATTTCAGTCCCAGTAGAACATGTTGTTCAGGCAACAAACAAGGGTTCTGTCATTTACAGAATCACTGCAGTCTGATACAGAGCATTTTCCCTCGTGGTATTTAAATATTTTGGCTACTCCCAAGTGTAACTTCCCTGGACTGGATATAAACTATCTGAGAAATATAAAAAAAACACCAATAATTTCCTATGTGTAGAATTTCTCTGACTAAAGCATGCATCCGAGAAGAAATACAGGCTGATGGAGAGGAATTGTGTTACTCTTTCATGAAGAAACTTTAGGTAGATTGCAGGGACAGCTTAAACAGGAAAAACAAAGTACAGAAGATTTTGGATTTTCCTTAATCTACAAAAATAGTAACAGCAGTGAAGGAAGTCACTTTCATGAGAAGATGACAAAGAGCTAGAGTAAAGGAATAATGAGAATGAAGTTGAAACTCTTATGGGAAAATTGTACCTGACAACAGGGTATGCTCTGGACTAGCCTTTAAAGAGAGTAAACAACATAAGAATTAGCCGATCAAAGACTCTGTGTAGTGAAAGCAATGTAAGATCACAGAAATCCACCTTCCTTCAGTTCCATTAATAAGCAGAAAGAAGAGGTGATGAAGGCAGAGATGGAAGCTTGGACATGATGAACTTCTGTCATTGCTCTTACTACAGCTGCGACTGTTCTCACTGTAGAAGAGCAGGATCTCTTCTGTGAAATCTGTGCTATGGGGTTTTTCTAGGTTACGATGGATGAGACAATCTGTTCTCAATAAAGAGCTTCCGTACACAAGCACGATCTAGAAGTCAAGATCTCTTTGGCTGGCTATACCTGAGAAAATAAGGTCAATAAGCCTCAAAGTTCCTTACCTTGCCTACAGAAAGGCACATAACTGCAATATTAGGAACAAGCTGAAAAAACATCCAGACTGGAAAGGATCTAAATGGCTATCAGAGACATTGTTTTGTTGGCAGTGAACAGAACAACAATCTCAGAGAAAGGGAGGAAATTGTTATAACTCTGTAATAACTCTGTTTAGGTTTTAGACAAAAGAACGGGATAAGTTAGATAGCTGAAGAACTGGCTCATACTAGCTACATTCAAGTCACAAATATTTCTTTCTAAAGTGAAAGAGAATGACCATCTCCTTATTTACATCACACACTGCTCAAAACGCCTGACTACATCTGCACATATTTTCAGCCTATCTTGGTTCACATAGTAGAATCATAGAACAGTCAGGGTTGGAAAGGATCTTTGGAGATCATCTAGTTCAATCCCCCTGCCAGAGCAGGGTCACCAAGAGCAGGCTGGAGGAACGCATCCAGACAAGTTTTGAAGGTCTCTAGGGAAAGAGACTCCAGCAGTACTGGGCATCAGCCATTATCTAGTACTGGTCTTCCTCTTCAAATGCTAGAATAACAACTGGCATGGACATCATCCTGATGCTCCAAACATAGAAGCTGAATCTTCACAACCATATAATTAAGAAGGAGATGCTCTTTTTCACACAAGGAAAGAACTTACAGTAGAGCTCCTCCTCCTCTTCACTTTGCCAACACTGACTTTATGGTAAGCCAAGATAATGTATTAACCTCCAGTAAAGGCAAGTTCACATCTCCGATGCAAGAGGAAGGTGAAGCAAGGGGAAAATTAGAAGTACCAGCAAGGCAAAGTAGATTAACTAGCTGTTTCTAACCACTTGGACATCTGATGTCATGCAGTGCTACCACCATAAAAAATTATTTAGATCCAAGGTCAGAGGTAGAGCTGATTCTGAACACACCTTTGGGGTGTACCTATAAACTCCTGTGAAGCATGATGACTAAAGCAGTAAGATTCTATGTAGTTTCGGTCAGGTTCAAAGTGGTCAGCTATCTATCTAGAATCACTGCTTCAACTCTGACCAGCCCTGAAAGCTGCCCAGGATTGGAGCAGCCTGACATCAAGAAAGTGTTGAACAAGGTTTGTGTGTCAGCAGTGGAGTGGAACATTTAATGAATATGGAGTGGCTTTAGTTCTGTGGCTGAAATAAAGAACAAGTTAAGGCACATGGAGATGTCAAATTGCAGACTTCTCTCTCTTTTGAGATGCTACCTCTTTGCAGCTGCAAAGACCACAGTAGATTTGCTGACTAGGAGGCTGACTACACCAATGGTAACCTGCAAATGCAGCCTGGGAAATTGCTGGTGTTTCTGAAAGAACAAAAAGAAAGAATCCATAGCATTAGCACAAGAAGAAGAAAAACCCCAGAAAATCTGATGATTCATTTGAACTAGTAGCAGACAAACAGGGTCAGGTAGTTTCACAGTCAAAACTGCAGTTTAGTTGAAGAACAACATGTTTTCCCAGACTGTCCACTTGCTTGACCTCCCTGCAGATGAGATAAGGACAGCAAATGTAGAACATCAACAACCCCACCACAATTCAGTCTTTATCTGTTGTGTTAGGGCATCAGGGTAATGCATGCGGTCTCCAGCACTCTTCACACCAAGTTCTTAGAACATTTCTGATGATACACAGGTCTGTTGGGAGGAAACTAGCTCTCCTATAAGAATCTTGACAGACTAGTGAATAACAGACTAATCCAGAGAATGAAGAAACTTTGATAGAGATGATACATTCTGGATCCTGTTCCCCTGAGCTCTACATCCACATTCTGTATCAAGGAGAAGAAATATAGTAGAAGGTATATTTTTTATGTACTCAGTCATGAGACAGAAAAATCTCCAGAAGGCACAAGGACAGTCTTGGCTTTAGAGAACTTTTGCTGAAGACCATGAGACAAGTGAGACACCTAGGCAGTGACATACTCTGAAATCCATATTCTGTTCCTGCAAGATGCCTAACAAACTTGACGTTCCCAGTGGTACCAGGAGGAGGGATGTGGCAGAGGTATGCCTTCACAGCAAAAAGCAAGGTAGTCAACTTTGTGTCAATGCTCCAGTAGCCCTCAATGAGCTAACACAAGTATGTAATAGACCAATACGGGAAGAAGCAGCACACGTGTGTACTACCTGCCCATATTTTTACCACAAGTAACAAAGAAAAGGTCCTCAGTATAATCAGCTCTTGGGTATTTTTCTATGTATGGTAAAAAGGAAAAAAACAAAAAAACTTTCTAGTCTCAAGTCAAAGAGTACTAAACCCATATGTAAGTACAAGTGTAAAAGTATTAATAGAATTAAATACCTTTAGAAGTCTCCTTTACTATTAGCATGTAAAATTTTTGGTGCTGGATGGGTGTCAAAGGAAGACGGAATGAACCTGTCTTGAAATTTCAACAGTCCCATTGACCTTAATAGTCTTTGGTTTATATAGTTAATTAGAAAGAAATGTCAGCTCTCAGCTACTCTTAGTGTTTTAGCAGTCCACTTATTTAGAAGAAGCATTAATTACAGATACTACACAGAATTTTCACCATAATCTCTTCCTCATTACCGTCTCCTGTTTCTTCCTGCTCTTCTCTCTCTCTTGGGCTTTATGTTGTGATTTTAAAAAATTTGTTTACAAAAGGCACCACCAGGATTGGATGATCTGCATTACAATTTACTTTCAAGTTATGGGTTTACTTGACTTTCTAATTTATACTAATGGAAAATATTTGAATGATATTATGTGTCAGACCATTTGTATATTTGCAAGACCAACCCTGCACATGAATCTTTCAAGAATTCCCTTATATTGATTGAAAACACCATCAGAAGTCCTATGTGAGTGGTTCTAGAAGGAAGACACTGAGGATTTAAATTTTTAAATTTAAATTCCTTTTGGTGGTAGAAAAGATTTCTCACAGAGCTTTTTATTATCTTTCCTCTCAGCCCCCACAATGTACTTCACAACTCAGTTGTACTGATGACTGCTATTTATAGGACCACATTATAAAAATCAGATCAGCAAAATGAGTCTGCTGCAATACCTTCCTCCCTGCTGCAATCTAGATCATTCCACTGATTTAGAGTATAACCCTGTGAACAATTGGCACAACCAGAAGTTTGGAAAACTGTGGGAACTTCTTAAATGGTTTTACTGTTGAACAAAAAGCAGACAGTTGAGCTACACCTTAAACTGTTAAAGAGAACAGGTTGTTACCTATTAGACATACCGGGTGTACATTATGCTGTACTTTTTTTTCCCATTCTTGATATTCTCATAAAATCAGTTGGATGAAATCGGTTGAAATCAGTTGGTTCATGGTTCTGTCATACTTAATAAGAGGTGTGTACTTCCATATAATAATGAATATAAAATACTAACCTGTGTAATAACAACCACTACAGCAATGCCAGTAGATGTTGGAGTGGAATCCCACTGAAGAGGTCTGCCCTGAGTTTTCTTCATTCTGCCTATTGTCCAACCCATACATAGACTCAACAATAAATACAGCATTTGTATCTGTGAGATTATGTCACACACTATTGAAAACAAAAGGAAAAATAAATGAGAGTGACAACAAAAGTAGCTTTTTTTCTAAAGCAAAAATATGCATTTCTATAAACTCACAAATGAATAATGGACATTTACACCTCTGTATCACCTTTAGTTGTAATTTTGATGACAGTTGGACTAGCTGAGGTTGCTTTGCCACAATTATATGGATGTTTTGGGTAATTTCCAGTGACCAAACAGATCACTATCAGCTTTACTCTAGTTATGCTGCAGTTCTGCAACAACAAGGGCGTAGTGCCACATGCTTCCAAATCCCACTTGTGTCAAAGAAGTCTGGGCTCAGGACTCTGTCTGCATAAAAAGATTCACAAATGCTAAAGAACTAAAATAATATCTATGTTAATCACACTGCAAATATGAAACATGATGAAATGAATTCCTCTCTTTGCTCTGAAAAGCTTGCATTGTACTTTAACTGCACTTTGTCTTAAGGATGCAGTAGCTTGCAATAGAAAGCACAAATATTTAGGACAAATTCCACTCTCAGATACTTAAAGGGGAAAATATAATTAATAACTCCAACACAAACTTCATTTTGAGCAACAGCTCATTTGTATTTCATTTTATTACATGCAAACTACCTTTGCATCATTTTTCTATGCCTATTTTTCCCTGTTTGGGAACAATTAACACATACTCCATGAAGTTATAATCTTAATCAGCGTCTCAAACATATGTTTGAAGATGTATCTGAATAAATAAAACTTCAAGCTAGAATATATTAAAGTCTTTACTCGTTAGCCTTGCTGAAATGCTACAGACAGTAGAAAAAACTGAAGATTTCTTTCTGGGTGACTGTTAGATTTAGATATGGTAAGTTTTTGAATGAAATTTATAGAGCAGCTTTTAAATTGGTGTTTGGATTTGAGAGTAAACTAGCTCAGTTTTACTGGTGTAGTAGAGATGTACAAGACAGACTGATTTTTATAATTTAAATTGCAAACTTGGTTCAGAAACTAGAGACTGGGCACTGCACACAGAATTTTCTCTTATACTGACTGTTAGGTATGAGAAAAATATTTCTGTGCCACATAAGGAAACCTAAATGTACTCCGCATTTACAAAAACATTGGCACAGAAAATGCTGTCGCTGTACAGAGATTAATATGCACACAAGGGAAGCGTGTCACATAAAGATCAGCTAAAATATTTCCCTGACACTCAGTAATGTTAGCAAAATACGGATATAAACCAGACTGCTGCTGAGATATATTTGATATTCTCACAGTTCATATGCTTAAATACTTCTATATGTACTTTGATAGCTCTGCTGTAATAGAAATGTCTTAGTAAATACTAATTTGCTTATTCTTAATAAAATGAACTGGCATTGATTTGGGGCAAAATTATCTTGGAATTACTTTATCATGGAGACATAGTACACACTAGAAAAAACTGTTACAGAGACCTAAGGCACACCAAACCAGTGTAACAGCTCCAAGCTGGAGAAATGACTGAAAGGCTTTAGAGAGCATTTAATTTTCTGACCCTCCTTAAAATAACATCATCTCTCAATCACATCCTGGATATAGATACTGCTCTGCTTCAGTGTGGCAACAATTCAAATATGTTCTCTGACAAAACGTCATAAACCAAAAATACAGTACCAGCTTTAATCTTAGACGACTCATACACCTTGCCAGAAAGTAAGAAGGTGGAAAGAAATTTCAAAAATTACAGTAAACCCACAACATCCAGGGTCAGAGTAAAGTCAAATACTACTGAGCTGTTATTTTTCTGATTTCATCACTATTCTCACATTTTATGGCTGCTCAACATGGATAGCAATATCACTTGACTTCTCAAATTTTGATCTTACTGAAAGTTAAAAGATCATGACTTGTGATGATCACGAGCGATGCATTATTTGTGCGATTCATGTGATTGAATTAGGTGACAAATTACACTGAGAATCAGGTTTTTAAGATGGTAAAGTCTAAAAGTTGGCAGGAAAAGAGCAATTACTTGGAGTAATATCTGAACGAGTTTCTAGAAAGAAATTCTGGACTCATGGTAGTCAAGAGAAATTTTACCATTTACTTTTAACTTGAATTTCTGTTCTGATACAGGTAAAATGTTAGCACATTTAATTTTCAAACTATATTAATTGGTACCAGCCATTCTTCAAAATAGTAACCAACACAGAAATTTTTCATATTTCTGTTTCTCATGTTCTTACACTATTTTGGGAACCACAAACCTTAAAAGTAGCAGGAAACTGTCTTAAATGAATCTAAGAAATAGAGTTATTGATTCTATAAATATAATTTTATTCTTCTTAATAAACTTCACTATAACCAAAGTGGTCTCTTTACTGCACTATGTTTTTGTCCTAAATATTTGTGCTTTCTATTGCAAGCTACTGTATCCTTAAGACAAAGTGTTAAAAAAATCCAACATGCAGCCACTCTGAAGTTCTGGCTGGGTAGTTAACACCATGCTGCTTTGCTCCATATTCTCTATTTAATTTCGCTTCAGGAGATGAGAGTGGAAGTTTAATCACATAGTTGCTGGAGAGGCTGCAAGAAGCTGCTAACTCAAATGGTTAAAACAAGACAGAGGCAATTACTGTGGTGCCAAGTGCCATCAAGAGGCTGTTAATTCCAACTGCAAGCATATAATTGAATTCAAGGAAGGGAAGTATTTCTCTGTAACAGGCTGTTACTCTCCAATGCTATTTCACTGCCACAACATTACTTTCTTGGGATGCTTCAAGCCAATCAAAAGGTAATGTATTTGCTTTAGGAAGAACCCTCCAGTGCTTCAAATTTAAACTACAGGAAAAAAACCCCCAACAACAACATGCAGCTCTGAAGAATCCAGCAGGGGTAAATTACTGCATTTTGGGAAGGGATGTGAGAGTAATTCAGTTTGCCTGACAATTCAGAGTATCTACTGAGTAGAGATAAATGCTTTGTTAACATAAATTCTTTACATAAGATATTTTTGCATCGCTATAAGCATATAACGTGTGCTGTAAAACACTTAACTTTCATTATAATCAATGTTAAATTTGCTAGTAAAATGACACACCCCGTAAAATGGGATTAAGTTTCCTAAAAAGCTTTGCTACTCTAAATCATGCAAACTCCACAAAACTCTTCAAAGTATTGAAAATTACTTATGTGACAGGCATGTATTTAAGCATTTGTAGGAAGGAATTTTCAAAGAAGAAAATACTCTAAAAAAAATCATAAACAATTTTACAATTGTGTAACTTCAAATATGGTTAGTGTAAACATCCATAACAAAAACTGCTTTTCAGAAGAGCAAATTTAAATATTTCATATTTAAAAATTCAATTATATGGTCCAAGACCATACTATAGTGCTATAACAGCATTCACTAATGTATTATACAGATTCATGTGTACAAATATGAAAGAAATGGTAGACAAGTATACTCACATTCTGCCAGACTTCCCAGGAAAGGTGCTCCTATTCCATCTTTAGAATAACTGATAAAAGAATAAAGAGATGAAATTTTTAAGTGAGCGAGTCTTAAACATGCGTTTTCTCTTAACAGTACATTTAAGCAACAACATAGTTCTATGAAGTCAGTCCTATGCTTTGTCACAATCAACACTGGAAAGATAATTTACTCATCTTTACAACGTAATGCCCTTAAAGTCTTAAGACTGAAAGCAAAAATAAGCAAAGATACCTTGAGAAATGGAGGTAGTTGGCAAAAGCTGAACTGGCCTGCAACAGTAATGCAATTGTCAACACCTTTAATACGGTATGCATAGGTCCACGCTTCCTAATTGTTTGCCAGAGGGACTGTGCATATATGCAAGCAGTTACGAAGTAGGCTAGGACAAGCAAGAAATAGAATTCATGTAATCCTGCGAAAGAAAGAAATACAGCTTAGTTTTCATAATGAAAATGTCTACTAGCAGTAAAAATTAAAACAAAATACAGTTTCTAGATAAGCTCTGAGAAATACTTAATAACTGTCATCCAAAAGTGGTAGTACAGATAAAGGTAGTATATCCTTGCCTATTTTATCCAAAAAAGTTAGCGATTTTTTTCAGGGAGCTGATTATTGTTTGTTCAAAGAATTTTTTTTAAATTCAACAATACTGTTTCTGAGTGTAGGAGAGTGGCACACCATTTAATGATAAACAGAAAGTAATTATTTCCCATTTCATCAGACAGAAACCTTCATTAAATAACTTATTTTCAGATCCGTATTTTTGCTTAAATTTTTAAAGGCACAATCTGAGATGAAAGAATCACAAAATAGACTTCTGTTGAACCTATTTCACCACTGGGTGTCACTGCTCCTCTACGTTAAAATAGTTACTCCAAGAAGCAAAGTTGGCCAAGAAAGAAAAGTTATATGAAAAAAAATGCATAGAAAAACTGCACAAAGAGCAAGAGCAAGTTAGCGTACTTTTCCCCCCCATAATTATGAAAAAAACCTTGACTTTTTGATAATATTTATTAAACAGAAGACCCTGAATTTTCAGTTTGCAGTAGTCTAGTAAAAGTTTTCCTAAAGATCTTGGAAATGTTTTCTATTGTCTGGAAGCATTGGAACTCATCATGTGAGCACCCAAAAGGTGGAAGCTATCAAGCTATAAGCAAGAACAGGTGAACAGACATTTCTCACAGAAATGTCCTCCAGCCTTCCATGAAACTTAATGGTGGCCACAGAATCAGATTTTGAACAATGTTTTTCCTACAGCAGCAAAACAATTCTGTGAAAACTTAAAACCATCTCCACTCTACAGACCAGTTATATACATCTCAATATCCAAGTTGGAAACCATTAGAATAGTGTGAGTATGAATATGTGCTAGTACTGTAACTTTTATGGTTTAATCTAATAATTTTGGACTTAAAGTGAAAGTGGAGAAAAAGAGTATAAGGTAGTAAAAACTCATACAACAAAAATTTCAGGGCCACTTTGCTTCTCTTGTATGTGTATACAAAAGCATGATTAATTAATGACAATTTAGATCAATTCTCTTATTTCTTCCTTCACTCTTTATTTTTTGCTTCAAAAGTCACCTACTGTAGTTGACAAGGATTCTGCAAGTAACTTATATCTCACCATGATGAATGGGTACACATGGAAAATTCTTTAAGAAAATGAACTAGCTTTTAATAAACACCGAACATTTAGGACAGATTTTAGATGACTGGTATGAAAAAGAATTGAAGGAAAGCTGAACCTATAAAAAAAAGGATAACTTTCAACCCGCCTTTTTAAAGTTTCCTGAATTTAAAGTAACCTAGAGTTGACAAAATTAAAACATATGTACCTTGATTTTAAATGCTTAATTTCAAAGATCTTCTGTGTGCTGACTACCTGGTCAGCTGCACTCAGAAATCTCAGATTCCCCATTTCTTGTTAAAGAGACAAGGATCCAATGCATTTCCACACCTTACTCAGCATCTAAGCTGTTCAGAGTTCTTCAAAGTGCTCAGTTTCTTCCCACAATACAGTAATACAGAGCTGAGATGCCTCTCTAGGAGGTCTGTACACAACTTCTAAGGACTACATGAAGTCCTGTAGCTGCTTTGCCTCTTGATTTAACAAAAGAATACTTCTACCACTTTTTGAGAATACACACATTAAACTAGAATTCACTTCTGGTTACAAAATTCACCAAATCAAGCTGCTAAGTAAGTCTGTAGACTAAGAAGCATAGTTAAAAAGTTAAGGAGTGAGCCAAGTCAATTTATGAGCCTTGAAACACAGATGATTAGCAGTGCTACTTTCTTACAAATACTGTTAAATGTTTCAGTGAGTCTTTTCTTCCCTTCAAAAAGACATCTTCCTTTATTCCCACTGTAACTTCTTGAGACCAAGAACAGCAGCACAGCATATGATTTTGAGAAGAATGACTAGGCTTATTCTGGGTATGTAGGTTAAATCTTAGTATGCAGGCATACTAAGCCAGTTGAGCTCTTCTATTACTACAGACCAAGGTCAGTGACACTGCAATAGAGGCTTCCCACAGTAGTGAAGCTAAGCACTGCAGCAGGATATATTTGGTTGGTTTGGAATGTCTAAAAGCATACAATTTTACACAAGCATTTCTTTAGCTGCTGTCTGCTTCTACAAGCTTTTCTTTGCATATTTAAAGATTTAAAGAAAAACCATGACTGACAAACGCCTAATCTGTGGCCTGTGGCCAAGATACTCAAAATTACCTAAACATTGAACTGAAATTCAACTGACAAAATGTTTTATTATGCCATGTATCTGTGTTGCACAGAATCTAGTTTTTCATAGCTAAGGAACCTCATGAATGCATTGAAATCAGGGAGTAAATTCACATTTCAGTGGAAGCTTCAGCACAGATGCTAACACTAACTTCCCTATGTACATATACTTCCAGTTAGGCAAGCTCTAGAAAATCAGTCTGGAGAAAGAGGACTTTTCTGCAATGCCAGAAAATGAATTAAAGTTTACTCTCCATGAAAAATAGGATATTAAATATAAGAGACTCTGCTATCTATTCTCAGTACTTCCAAGCATGACATGTACCAATTTCTTTGGGTAATGAGATCCTTAACTTACAAATCTAATTTTAAGAAAAAAATATCTTACCAGATTCCCCTGCGCTAAAGTGATCTAATGGATTCCCTTCTGCATCTGGGTTTAGTAAGACCATTTCAAACTGAATATCCTCGGATTCAGAATAATTCTCCTCGCAGGTAAACTTGTCTACATAAAACACATACCATGTTTCCGGATAAGGAATCTGTGAGACTGTCAGATTTTGTTCTGTGTGGTTCATAGTCACTTAGGAAGAAAACAAACAAATAAAAATATGCATCAGGACTTGATTAGTTTGATTTTAGACCATTCATCTTTGAAGATAAAGTTTAAATCCACAACATCACACACAGGTTACAAACTACATGCAGAACAAAACAGTCTTTGTTCTGAAAGCTAGCCATAACATCAGAGACCAGGGTGCCAACTTTATCCTTTGTTTCAAACAGGTGTGAGCAAGGGCTGGTGAGAATATGTACCACCTTCCAACTCTCAGTTTTTGGGTTTACTGGGAAGGGTCCATTCTTAGTAACTGCAATCTGTGTCTCCTATGTTCAGCACATTTCTGTCCTCTAGCACAGGACTAACAGGATTAGCTGTTCTGTATTAGACAACAGATACTTATGCAGTGTGAAAAATATCTTTGTAAAATTTATTCATCTCTGTTTTCAAAGATATTTTAAGCACCAAACAGGAACAGCCACATGTGGGCTTGGTAAATAAAAATCTTGATGCTTTAAAGGTAAAATGTAGCATTTTTTACAGCATCATCCCCCAACTGTTATAGACTGGATTTCAATCAATAGCAATTGGCTTAAACCAACCAATAAAATTGCACATTTCTAATCAACTACATTTAAAATCAACTATGTAAGAGATGGATGTTTCATCTGCTCACTGATCTTACCACTGGTTTTCCTATAAGCAACTGTTAACCAAGCACAATGTCTCCAAAAAAAGCATTTGCTGGGGCTTTGAGTGGGTGAAACTGCAAGAGTTTTCAGTATTGTTACTTAAGTATGATTACTAAACTCAGGTGATAATCAACCAGCTCAACCACAAATAAAAGAAAAAATAGAAGAAACAGGAGAAAAAATAACAATATAATGAGTACACAGCAGACTAATTCAACTTAAGAATTTAAGATGACAAAGGTTAACGATGAGGAAAGAAAGATTTCATTAAAAAATTAATATACAAACCATGCTATTTCTAGTTTTTATGCACAGGTCCTTCTATATGAAAAAGCTGCAAACATACACAAAACCCAATCCTCAGCAAACTCATTACCCCTAAATATTTAGTAGACAAAATTCAGAATTGATTTCTAACTTAAAGTCTACCTGTGAAAAGCATTCAAGTAATTTAAATAAATTAATTTCTTCTTCAGTAAGTTATTTTCTGTTCTCTGAAGACATGAACTATCAACATTAAGATCCTGGAAGAAATACATGATGTGTTTATTTGCAGCCATTTCCATGAAGAACAAATCTGGACAAGCCATGAGCCAGCAAAAAAAAATGCAAGCTCTCTTGTGTAGCTAATGGCAAGAATGTATACCACTCTGGAGCTACATACCTTATCAATCAAACATACAAAGTTAAACAACTCCCTTAAATAATCCCAAGATTTGAAAAAAACACAAATCTAGGATTTCATAAGGTACTTAGTCAAATGAAAAGAAAATCTACAGTTGAAGGGGGAGTTATTACTCTCTGTCTTGACTCAAAGCTGCGCTGTGACATAGTGTTATTTGCACCAAACAATAAGGATCATACTGAGAGCACTTAATCAGTCTTTCATCAAATCTGTAAGTTAACTCACAGGAAATGAAGATAAAATAAAAATGTAGTTGATTTTGTCCAACATCAGTAAACAGATCCAACTCACCCTGCAGTTATATGATGCCTAAACACAGTAGAAAACAGTGAGTACAGTGGTTGGGACAGACAGGAGTGATGACAACGGCTAGTCATTTCAGTCACACTTCACGTTCAGTTCATATCGAGTATAAGTGAACTACATCCTTGGACATGACATCTGTGTAAGATTTGTTTTGACAAGGTTCCAGAAGATCAATTTGTTACTCTAGGGTTTCTGTCCACACAGAGGAAATGTATTTAAGGAAGAAGTTGCATTCACCTAAGATATATATGAATCAAGTTTCTAGTATTAATTTCATTTCTTAAAGGAACTTGTAATATTAAAATAAATAAATGGTGCAAATAGTAATATTTTAGTACGCTTGTCTTCCAGTTACTTAACTGAATGTTTCAGTATTTTATAGCTCTTTTAAATCTAGGTGGATACCTGAGTTAAGCATTATGCTAATTAGCTCATCTTTGACACTCTATCAGAAATTTTCTAATATGCTTTCTATAAAGTGTGACAGATTTGTGCTACCATGTCAATCTTATACTTGTGTCTTCTCATCTTTGAAAAATGTCATTTCTATGGAACTGGACAACAGGAGTCCTGTGAAAAATGAGCAATGTCCCCCCATAACAAGTTAACCTGTGTTTCTGTACTGCTATAGTTATCAGCTAAAATATTTGAACGGGAGATCCAGTGCTGAATAGCAAATTGCAAACTGAAAAGGGGTAAGAACATTAATTGACAGTGGAGGCAAGTTATAATAGGCAGCATTACGCAGATGAATTTTTGCAGATGACCTCACAGACTCATAGGGTGGCAAAGCTAATGATTCTGAAGTTGCAAAGGAAGAAAAAAAAGAACGGAGTAAAAAGGTTTTCGGGTACAAAATTAACCTTTTACCATGTGTGTGCTTGGACTATATACTCCCACCTTATAAGAGTTAACTTCAGAAGTGGCGAAGTAACTGCAGTTGGCTGCACCAGTTTGACTTTTTTTTTTTCCATTCCACTGCAGTAAAAGTAACATCCAAACTGTACAACTGACTGTTACAGACATTCATGCTTTCTAATTTCTTCAGTTTCATCCTACTATGGTATTCTATCACTATTATTTGTAAATTCTTTAGTCTAGCAAATATATTTCTAATGGAAAAGTTTGTGTTTAAAAAGAAAGAAAATTTAAAAAAATATTTTTACTCCAAGCAGAGTTAAAGAAAATCTCTGTGCTGAATGAGTCAATTAAGACTTTAGACAAACATACATCCTTTCCTGAGTTGTGTACAAATGAGAGTGTGTCATTAAAACTAGTTATAAAGTTTGGATGTTTGCTTTAAAGTCACTGTGTCAAGGATTGTTCATTTTTCAGCAATATATTAAATCATAACTCACAAAGTCTTAAGAAGCAACAAAGCCATTACATTTCCTTGTAATATTTTTTAATTACAAAAGACCAACATCCAGCTTCTACCTAAATTGATGCAAAGTCCAAATCCACTGAAATGAATATTCTAAATATACAGATAAGACAGTTACAAATAAGTAAGCAAATGAATCTGCAAGGGAAAAAAGCAGTAACTCACTTGTGAGCTGAGCTTTAGAGAACTTCTCCATACAACTGTGATCTTGGATACTGTTCTGCAGCTTCTGCCATTCCTGTGCTTGAAAAAGGTGAAGTCTGGCTTCTTTTGACATAGCTACTGCTACGTTCATGATTCTGACACGCAGAACAGCATGGTCACCTTGATATTTAAAAAATAAAATCAATTACTCTGTCTTGAAGTCAGCCAGTTACAAACAAAAAAAACTAGTATGGCATAGAGTTTTTTTTCCTTTTCATAAGATGCATCCCTAAAATTTCTCTTTATTTCTTAAACTTTTACCACTTCTTTCCATAACAGTCTTTTACTAATTCATAATTTCTATATAACTCATTAAAAGAACAATGCATGAACAATCCTTTGTGGTAGAACCTAAACCAACCATCACCATAATCTAAACAGTAACATTAATCACCTCTACTATAATCCCTTTTTCTTTTTTTTTTTTTTTAAACAGACTTCTAGACAGTCTTGCTCCCTCCTCTCACATCGCTTTTCAAGTTCAAGTAAAGACAATGTTTCAGTCAGTTTATACAACTGTTTAATTGTTTTGTATTTTATGATCTTTGTAGCACACTTGTGAGGATCATAGCATTGCTCTTGGTCTAATACCAGAAGAACTTCTGTAAGCAGACATTCACATTATAGACTATAAGAGCCAAAATACTTTGTTACAGATGACAGATGTCAAGTTGATACAAAAAACCCGAACTTCAAAAGTGTTCTCTAAAGTGTGCTGCATCCTGACATAGGGAAGTATTTGTGACATTTTAGAACTAGCTCGTTCAACACAATTTATCCCATCTGGTTAACTGTAAAATCTTCAAACTCATTTTGAAAAATTCTTTCATTTGATATATTGCCATAGACCTCTTTAATGTAACAGAATCCTAAAGTAAAAAACAGGGTTTGACAGAAAAATGAATGAATACTGCAAAAGTTCAACTTCATAAGAATTTTAGCAAACTTTTTTTCTTTTTTAAACTGTCAGAGCTATTTTCCTTCCCACCTAACCTAGGCACCTAACCTAGTTACCAACTAGCCACAGACTACTATCAGCTTCAAATAAGGCTTCACCAGACAGATTTTCTTATTCAGAGATAGCTACAAGACAGCAGTATTCCAATAAAACCTCAGAAAAAATAATCTTTTGGGACATGTAGAATGTTATACAGACTACAGCTGACCCAAGATACTAATAAAAGATCCTGAAAAAATTACAGATTCTAAAAAAAGCCTGTATTCATGCAGAAAGAGGAATATTTCTAAGGAAATCTGTAACATCAACTTGTAGAATTATTCTACATTATTCTATATTATTTATATCTGGACTTCTAACCCACTCATCTTGAATCTTAATGTTCTTCTCTCACAAATAAGCAGTGCATTTCTTTTTCTTTAGATCTATCTGGAGCACTGCTACAATTATCTTCTAGGACAGTGATAATTAACTACTTTCAAATCACTCCACAAGCTATCCCCACCTCATTCATCCCTCATCCAGTGCTGGAAGGTCACATTACATTTTTTTCTTGGTTTGTGTCTCATTTTCCTTCATTACTTTAGCTTTTTTTTCTAGAGACTAGTTTCGTTTTCTTCTCATGCCAATCCTCCAGTCTGGGAGAAAAACTGATTAAGTATTATCTTTGTGGCTGTTTTTCGAAGTGTTGCACAGAATTCTCTTGCCATGAAGCTACCGAAATGCTGAGCATTTAGGAAAAGCATGCTGACCAGCACAGTCTTGCTGTATATGGCATCCATGATTACATATAAATGTCTTTGCAAAGTTAAAACTTCGGTAGCAAAGAGAGCAACTTCTGATACCTATCTCTGCGGTGGCCACTCTAACACGATTACAGCCCATTGCCAGCTCGAACCTTTGAACTAACAGCTCAGGAATTATTACTAAGAAGGAGTTAATAACGCAAAGGAAAAAGCGACTTGATAAGGTGAGAATTTACACTGATGTACGGTGAAACTGAAAACACATAAAATAGACAGAAGCATCGCTCTCATAGGGCGCAGTGCCAGGGGATGAGAGTCAAACGCTTTTGCCCTCCCAAGCACCCTCGCCACGTCAGGACCACGAAGGGAGGAGGCACAACGCCTAGTCCCCACAGCAGCGCTTTGCCGCTCTCGATTGAACTCCGATGCTCTTCATGCTGTGATCAGCTCCTCTCCCGACCGCCGTGCCACGGCGGGGTCCCGTTTCTGGCCGAGCTTCCCACACCCCCGCTTCTCACCCGCTGCACGTCCCCACAGGAGGGAATGGGAGCTGCCCCTGCTGCTCTCCTCGGAACGCCGCCTTTACAGCCCGCCCCCCGCCCTGAGCCACAGCGGAGGGGTCCGGTCGGCGCGGCCTTTCCTTTTCACCTCGGGCACCCACCGTGGAACTGGAATCGCGCCACGGGCCGCCAGGGCTCCAGCTGGGCGGCGGCGCTGGCGAAGCCACCCCGCAGCGTCTTGCCGCCGGCGCCCCCCCAGCTGGCGGCGCAGAGCAGCCACAGCAGCCGCCACCTCATCCTCCAGGC
>VZTY01005887.1:48727-90842 GCA_013400935.1 Turnix velox
GGGGGAAGAGAACCAATGGGAGCCGCGCGCGAGGCAGCGCCCCCCCCGCCACTGCACCCCGCTCTGCCTGCGCCTCCCCCGGGCGACGACGTGTCCGTTGCTGGGTATGGCCGTAAATTGAGAAACCCGGCGTCGCAAAAAGCATCTGTCGTGACCAGTAGCCTTTGCCTTTAGGGAGGGCGTGTCCGCGCCACTTGTCCCAGAATTGGCGAGTTCCATTTTTCTGCCCCTCGGGGAGCGGCGACCTAGACCTTTTTTCTTTTTTTTCCCATGCTGTCTTTTGCAGGTGACACTCTCAGGAGAACTACGTCTTCGGTCCTGTGCTACGCATGCGCCACCGCTAGGCTTCTCCCTACGTCTCCGCCGCCGTAAAGTGCGGACGATGTCGGTGTCGCCTTGTCCCACGGAGCTGCCGGTCTTCGAGAAGCGGCTGCTGGTGACGGGCGGTGCGGGGTTCATGTGAGTAGCGGCTGCTCGATTCCGGCTTCGTCTCTCTGCCGGGCAGGACCTGGATGTCTCTTTCCTGGGGGTGATGATACTGGGTCCCCGTTTCGGTTCCCTAGCGCCTGGGCCGTGTCGCCCAGGTGTAGGCTGCGGTGGGCACAGCCGGTTCTGTAGGACCGAATTCTCCTCGCAGGTTGCTTGTGGCCCTGCCGTGTCACCGCCTTTGAGGTGGTGAGTGCTGGGGAACGAGCGGGGTTGTTTCCTCTGCCCCTTTGCCCATGGCTGGCCAGAAAGTGCTTGGTGAAGGAGGGACGTCCCAGCGTGGACAGTGGGAACCAGTCTCGGTTGTGCCAGCTGCCCTTCCTAATGCTGTGGGCTTTGCTCAATGCAGAGGAATTTGAGGTACGTCTTTGGTTTGAGGCTGTCAGCGTACTGAGTCTTAAGATATGAGAGAATAAGATTTGTGTGTGCACTTATGGGCTTGGGAAGCTTTTTTTGATTGAGCATTTTTGATGATGGCACCATCATGGTGAGGTCAGCATTCCTCCTGAATGGGAGGAGTGCCATCCAGACGGACCTGGACGTTGTTGAGAGATACACCCTTGTCGAATTCCTGAAGTTCAGCAAGGCCTAGTACAAAGTTCTGCATGTGGCTTGGGACAGCTGCAAGTAACAACATAGGGTGGAGATTGAGAGCAGCCCTGAGAAGAAGGTTTTGGGAGTGCTGGGGAAGCTCAATGTGGGCAGGCAGTGTATACTCACAGCCCAGAAAGACAGCTGTATCCTGGGGTTCTTAGCAAGAAATCTTTCAAGCCCTTCTACTCTGCTCTTGTGAGACTTCCCTGGCAGTACTGCATCCAGCTCTGGAGCCCTTGGCAGATGGAGGATAGGGACCTGTTAAAGCAAGTCCAGAGGAGAGCCATAAAGATGCTAAGAGGGCTGTAGCACTTCTCCTATAAAGACAAGCTGATTGAATTGGAGTTGTTAAAGAGAAAGCTCTAAAGAGACCTCATAGCAACCTTCCAGTACCTAAAATGGGCCTATGTTAGAGATGTAAATGGACTTTTTATGAGACAGTGTAGCAATAGGATGAGAAGTAACAGTATTGAACCAAGAGAGGGTAAATATACATTAAATATTCTGAAGAAATTCTGTACTGTGAGGATGGTGAGTCAGGGGAACAGGTTGCCCAGAAAAGCTGTGGAAGCCCCATCCGTGGAGGTGTTCAAGACCAGGCTGGATGGGGCTTTGAGTAACGTAGTCTAGTGGGAGGTGTCCCTGCTCATGGCAGAAAGGTTGGAACTAGATCATGTTTAAGGTCCTGTCCAACTGTTACTTTACGTGAATAAGCTCTGGTAAACCTCAAGTTCACCCTGAGAGCTCTTGTCCACAAGACTGAACAAAAAAAACCATTACTTGTTAGGCTTCTTTGTTACACCTGGCAGGTGTCAGTTGAGCTGGCTCTTGGTCCAGTATTGCGGGTTAGGAGAGTTGGCTATTTAGTGCTTCCTAATACCTAATGTATAAACACATATAAATGAAATTGTATGCACCTGTAACTGAGTTGAAAAGTATTCTAGAACTGCAATTAAGTATAAATACAGTAGGTTAGGCTTTTTTTTTTTTTTTTTAGTTGTCTGAGGACAGTGATGCTTTCTGTTGTAGCATGATCTTGATCTGATTTTCAGTTCTAGTTATGCATTTGCAGGTATTATCAATGGAATAATGTTGATATATCTTAAAATGTATCTGTGTATTCCTCTTTCATTTGTCTTGAGTACAGTCCCCTCTCTCCGAAAAGTCTTTTGTTTTTCCTAAACTTCTACCTTAAAAGAAATGGTATGATTGTAAAATATGTTTCCTTTCTGTCCTGCAGTGCCTCACATGTAGTTGTGTCTCTAGTGAAGAACTATCCAAACTATCTGATTATAAATCTAGATAAGGTAAGTAGCTTGTTTTTGTTCATGATATGGAAAACTGTTTTATTGCAATCTGTGCCATGTTGAAATTTAGATGGATTATTGTTCTTTATTTTTTTGTTTGACTATCCTTTTGCACCCATAAAAAAAAAATCAGTTGTGATCTGTCCTTTGTGTGCCCACCACAAATCTTTTTTTTTTCCAAATAATTGAAGCTTTTGAGATTCTAAACCTCTTCTGCTAAAAACTTTTGCACCTAGGATGCCTCTCAGAGCTTTGTATTTTTAAATCTTCACCATATCTGCTTGCAAAATAGCTTTTTTTTGTTGATAGAATTTTTAACATTGTGCACAAACTTTCTAGAGATGTGTTTGAATCTTTCATGAAGCCCACTTAATGGTACTGTCTATATGTTTCTCTTTAGCTTGACTACTGTGCAAGCTTGAAGAATCTTGAACCTGTTTCTGAGAAGGAAAACTACAAGTTTATCCAGGTGATAAAGCCTCTTCTAGCAAACTTGACTCTTTATTGTTGGGTGTTTGTTTTATGCCTTCTTATAAGGGTAATGTGGTCTCCAGAGCTCCCCAGACTCGAAGCCACTGTTTTTATTTATGGTAAAGTTGAAATTACTTTCACAAATTAATTGTCAAAAATTACTCCATGTATGTATTATAACAACGTACGTGACAATCAAATGCCCATAGGCTATAACAGCATTCGCTTAGTCCAACTTCCTTATTAATGACTTCATATTTTACTGACCAAACTCCATGAGAATATGCAGTATGTTCTATGTTTTATATGAAGCAGTCTTTTGAAAATTTATATACTTTATTGTATAATTAAGGCATGGAATTGGTATAAGCCCAGTTATAGAGATGAGTGGTTTCAGGAATAATTGTTTCACTTCTGATAGGTGATACAGACATGATGGACTTAGATTTGGATCCTCCATGCTTTTCTTGTGTTCTGTGATGTACAATACACTATTTGTTGAAGTATGAGAATGCTGTATAATAAGCTTTATTACATGGATATGTATTAACATTTAGTTGTTGGGGAAATTGAGTTCTAGCAGGCAGCGTGTAAACAGCTAGATCCTCTTTGCAGCAGAGGAATAATAACAAGGAATTTTGCAGCTATGCTGCTTCTGACTAGAGTTGGAATATGTTTTCACAGAATTTACACTAGTATAATTTGCTGCAACTTTTCAGGTTTTTTTGGGTTTTTTTTGAAGGAAAGTTGATCAAAACTTATATGAAGTAAACCATTTTACATTGTTAACGGTAAAAAGCACTCTGTGATGGACAAGCCTTATAATTAGAACTGTAACACTTACTGGCCTTAGGAGAGCGCAAGAAGGATAAAAAAATCCAGTGGTGCTGTAAAAAAGAAGCCTTTTCAGAAAGTAGAGAAGTAAAAGTTTAGAAAAATTGTTTACGAGTCTGTGTGAAAGTTGTAGTTTTGTCAAATTTCTGTTGTTACTCAGCATAAATAGATTGAGTTTGTATTTGAGTTTTTAAAAAACCTCATTTAGTTAAAATTGCATACATACTGGAGTTCGTTATATTTAGGGATGAGAAATAGGAAAGTCACTTCATCTTCTATTTCTGACAGTACTTGTTTGAGGCTGTTCAGAGCTGTTGCTTAAGAACTACTTAAAACATAGGTGCTCTTGGACTGTTTCTAGATAATTGCCTTTTTACTGAAAATAAGGCATTTCTTCCCCAAGGCAGGTCTTCTTTCAGGTACTATTTTGTTTGAGCTGAGACAACAGCTAAGTATCAAAAACCTTTTCTTAGCTTGCATGTGCCTTTAAAAACAGCTCTTGTTTCTGTATCAAACTAAAGAATGGCTTGCGTGTTGATCCTTGAATATATTCTAAAAAAAATTACCAGAACAAACAACAAACCCCCAAATCCTTTAAAGGTATCCAACAGTCTATTCTGACGGAAGTGGAAATCCAATTCACCTTTTGTGATGCCACTAGGTGTCACTGTCCGCTAGCCAAACTCTAGTAACTTGCTGTGGGAACTTTCAACCTCAGCAACTTCCTACTTAGGCTGGGTATATTTTGGGGGACATTCCGAGAAGTTTTGTTGAGGTTGTTGCCGAAAATGTGTGAAGTTTATCTCGTCTTATTTTAGACATGGTATTGATGAGGTGCCCAGAACTCAGTTGGTAGAGTTGTTTGTGTCCTGTGCTTCTTTTGTAATAGTTTGTTGTGTGACACATGTAAATGAAAATGTACTGTTTTCTATCAAAAATCGTTTAATGATTTCTTGTTTTGTTTTGTTTAGGGAGATATTTGTGAACGTGACTTTATAAAACATCTCTTCAAAACTGAGAAAATAGATATAGTCCTTCATTTTGCAGCCCAAACACATGTGGGTGAGCATTGATGCATGTTTTGGTATTGTTTTACATTAGTTTACTTGTTTGAAGTATATACTGATAATTTTTGTCTTTTCCCTTCATATAAAACAAGGATGCACTTTGTCTCTACAAACAACATGGTTCAATGTCTGGTGGCCTTTTTAAGTTAAAGGGGTTCATAACCTTAATTTTAAAAATTGTCTTGCCTGACCTAATTATTTTTATTGTGCATAAATGGTGCCCTTTTTATTTTATTTTTTTCGTATCACTGTTTTAAATTCCAGCTAGACTGACAAATAACTGGCAGTGTACTGGTGGAGTCATAATGACAATGGAAAAAGAGTTTTTACATAGGCTTAATTTTTTTGCTTGTCTGGCTCCAGGCTTGCAGGAAGAAACACAGAGGGGAAGCTGAAGGATTAGGTATAGCTGCCTTCAGAATCTTGTCTTGATTCTTAAAAGGGAGAATGAATTACACTTAAAAGTGCCTATTTTGGATTGCCAGTCTACAGTAACACTGTCAATGAGAACTATTCCTATTACTTTCATTATGAAAAGAAAACTTTGAAAAATTATCTGTGAAAATACTTCTCAAAATAATCAGATTTGACATGCACAGTGTCAATGAATCAGTGGGAAAATTCTAAGAATTAAAATAGGTGCTTGTTAATTAACAGTATAAAATGCTGAACTGTTCTCTTGGAATGAGCTTGGCCATTCCTAGTGGATGGGGAAAGTTGTTGCTTTCCACTTAAGTACAGTTAAATAATGCTATTTCAAATGGAACCATGCCCTCCCTTCAAGCTTTTGTTCCTTATTCCATCCTCTTGTTGAGAGCAAGGATTTTGTCTTCAAGAAAGTGTATAAACTATCTTTGTTTGATGATAACATTGCTGTCTGACAATCAAAGAACTAGCAGCCAGTCTATATTGCAGCCTCTAATACTGCAGTTCAGTAGGAAGCTTAAATTTAATCTGAATTATTTGAATTTTTTTCATGTAGATCTTTCATTTTGGCATGCCCTGGAATTCACCTATGTGAATGTTTATGGCACTAATGTGCTCGTTGCTGCTGCACATGAAGCTAATGTGGAGAAGTTTGTCTATGTTAGTACAGATGAAGTCTATGGAGGTAGCACTGATAAGGTGAGTTTGAAAGTTTTTAAGGGTTTTTCTAGCTTTACTTGCTTTTAACAGTGGGGGAAAAAAGAAGTAACTTTCCTGGTCTTTGTAAGTGTATGACTTTCAAGCTGTTTTTGACAATATTGTAAGTTGTAAACAAGTACTGATGGCTTCTGTAAAGTGAAATATCAAAACTGTCCTGATTTTTTTTCTTTAATATGTTTTGTATTAAATATGTATTGCCTAAAGGGATGATATCTGGGTCAATAATGACACATGGATATCCTTGGAGATAGTATCAAAAGAATATATTATACAAATCTGGCCTTGGAGCATTTGTGAGACTTCAGTAATGCACACAGTATGTGTTCTTTTATTTTATTTTCCTACTTTTGCTTTGACTATGAACTTTACAGACAAGGAGCTGTATTAGACTCTGGCTAAAATGCTAACAGAACTGTAGATAATGAAATTTTGAACAGGAAACATTTCCTCTATTACTCTAAGAAATATGCAGATGTTTCTTGTTTTTCTGTGGCAGTCTTCTTGATTCTTGCCCATTTATGCCTGACCTTAATTCAGGAAACTTAATTTAGCTCAGTAAAAAAGCGAGTAAAGCATACTTGCCTTTCTAAATGCATAAATAATAGCCCAACAGTCTTGCACCTTAATCCGTGCAAATTTTGTGTGTTTCACAAAAATAAGTTCCTTCAACACAGCTTCAATCTATATGATACCCAGCGTTGTTTTCCTGTGTGTTGACCTGTGACTTATCTGAAACAACTTCAAGTGAACTTCTTCTGTCCCTGGTCCCTGAAAAGAGCACCTTTATTTAATCAATTCTTTGTTCTCTTTGTGAATCATAGTAGACGTTCTTGAAGATAGTTTTTTGGAGGGACGAGAAGGTTAAGAAGTAAATTTGGGTCTATTAATTTCAGAGGCAAAGGTCAGACTTTGAAGGGCTTTGGGTTGGAATTCTACATTTCTTCTGAAAACGAAATTTGTAGAAAAGGGAGAATGGTCTCACAGGAATCACAGAATATGAGGAATTGGAAGGGACCTTGGAAGATCATCTAGTCCAATCCCCCTGCCAGAGCAGGAACACCTAGATTAGGTTACACAGGACTCCTTTATGTTTAGGACTGAAAGATCAATTTGCTAGCTATGATGCCAGTAGCATTCTGAGGCAGTATGAAAAAGATTTAGTCTCTGTATGAGAACATTGATTACTTACAAGATAAACATCTAAGGATCTGTTACAGTCAGGTACTCTGCTAGAGGTGTAAAATCTGTATTCTGTTATTTGCCTCCTGTTGTAAGGGTGACTTTCCTTGACTAGTATGCTTGACTAGTTAAGGATTTCTATTTCTGTTGCAGCTGTAGTTTCTGTAGCTTGAATACTTATGTGGGCAAAAGAAACTTAGCAATGCAATTTTTTTAATTTCAGGAGTTTGATGAATCCTCACCAAAGCGTCCAACAAATCCCTATGCCTCCTCTAAAGCAGCTGCAGAATGTTTTGTTCAGTCCTACTGGGACAGGTATCGAGTAAGTTGATGCAAGTTTCAAAAACTCTGCTGCCTATACTTACATGCCTGTATTTCATGTATCAAAGAAAAATTGGTCTAAGTCTGCACAGTGCCAGCTCTTTGCTGATTGCTGATCTTATGATTTGGATATGTTGGGGGATATCCACCCCTTAGAGGTGGAAGTACACTGCAAGATGGTAGGGAGAGATCAAATGTTTTAAAAATCTGAACCGTAATGTCTAAGAATGTTCTTCGGTAAAATGGTCAAAGGGAATATCAGCAATTTAAAAACAGTGTTAAGATTGAAGGAAATCTGTTTATGGAGGAGTAAGAACATGCAAAGTTTGAATTGCATTAAGACTAGGCCTATAGTGAAAGAAAAAAACAACCCTTTGTTTAAGAAAAAAAATATTTAAAATTTTGAATACTTCACTTTTTTCTTGCAAATACTGCTTTTAACATCTTGTTCAACTCAGCTTTACGTCTCTGTGCGTGAAACATTTTCTTGGAAGAAGCAGTAGTAAGCCAGTCTTCACTCAACCAGATATATATATATGTAAGGTCCTATGGTGCTTCCTAAGCAAGAGTGGGAAATTACAAACATTTTCTCTTGTGATGCTCCTAACAGATGGAGAAGGCTGGAGGCCCTTGCCCATTTGACATAGGTAGGGATAGCTTAATTCATTAATGTTTGTAAGGGATTGCAGATTTTAGAATGAGCACTTGAGGTGTGTTAGCATATTTCTTATTGACCAGCAAGAAGCTTACAGATTTTTTTACTAATACATATTTTCTTATGTAACCACATTCATATTTTATGCTCTTTAGTTCCCAGTTGTTATCACACGGAGCAGTAATGTTTATGGACCACATCAGTATCCAGAAAAAGTAAGTTAAACCCCTGCTTTACTCTGAGCTTCTGTGTTTCAAAACTTAGGGTTGTAGTTATATTACTTTTATTTTCTCATAAGAATGGACTGACTTTTGACAGAAGCCCTGTCTTACGACTGTGTTTGTTTACCTGTGATTGTATATTTTGATCTCTTTTTAACAGGTCTTATCAACACAATGAGTATGTTTTTTGGTGTCAGTAGAGCATCAGTTGGAGATTACATTTATTTACATGAGTTTTACTACAATACCTTTGTTTTGTAATTTTGGTTTGGTGGGGTTTTTTTTTGGTTTTTTTTTTGGTTTTTTTTAGTTTTAAAAGGATATTTACTTGCCCTATGTCTGTCAGGGTTCTTCTATAAATTGTATCAGCTCATTTGTCATTAGCTGTAATTAGGAATGTGTAATAGTCAAGGTAAGTGTTTCAAACAGTCAACTATGAGAGAGCAGTATGTCTGATACAGAAAGAGTAGCCTAGAGATAGTAGGTAAGGTAAAGTTGTAAGAATCAGATACATGGTGAGAAATGGTGGCAAGTGGCTTACTCTTAGCATGTGATTATAGGTGCCTTGTGGGGTATCTATATAAAATGGTCATGAATGAGAGCAAGATGTCTTTGTAGGCAATGCTAAGATCTGCTGTGCTAGTGAATACACTGATGGTGTTTAATTTGAATTGCTTTTTGTGTGTTTGCTTTCTTCAAATAAATTCATTTTTCCCTTCATTATTAAGATATGTTTTTCACTGATCTGTGGCTTGGGAAACTTCTGGCTACAGGCTGCATGATGTTGGGAGTGTATTCAGGAGAGGTATCACTATTTACTGAAGTATCCACTTTTAATTACTGCTAGGAGTAGTATAACACTAGGCTACATGAATCTTTAGTTTTACTTAGTGTTTCTGGAACATTATGAATGGAGTGAAGCTGAACATAATATTGTAAATGTATTTGCTGCAAACTAAGGGCTTGTAACTACTTGTTTGTAATGGCTATCCAGAAAGATAATCTTTACACCACAGCAGAAGCATCAAATCTTAAAGAAACCAAACCAAACAAACCTCAAACAAATAAACTCCCCGGAACCCTAAAATCTTTGCAGTTTCTAGGCTTGATATATTCTTCGATTAGACATAAGAAAACATAGAAGTATTTAGAAGATCCTATTTCTTTATAGAAAAGCAGGTTATAAAACAGCTGAATAACGAGTTTTGTTGTTCAATTCCTTAGGTTATTCCAAAGTTTATTTCTTTGTTGCAACAGAACAGAAAATGGTATGTAGTTTGTTGTTTTTTGTGTAGCATTTGTTACAAAATCGTAATTATGAATACCTGGACTACTTTGCAAAATAATTTCATAACTAACTTATGCATTCTCATTTTAATAATAGAATAGAATTTAATTAAACTAAAGGATTACTTGCACATTAGCTACCTAAGGTACCTGTTGGTACTGACTAACAGCAAGGTTACTTAAAACACAGTCTAATAATTACTTCAATTTAAAGATTAACAGAAGTTTCCTGCTTTTTTTTTTCCTGGTTTTAAGCTGTATTCATGGTTCTGGACTTCAGAGAAGGAATTTCCTTTATGCAACAGATGTGGTAGAAGCATTCCTTACTGTCCTTAAGGAGGGGAAGCCTGGGGAAATATATAACATTGGAACTAACTTTGAGATGTCCATTACCCAGCTTGCGAAGGAGCTAATCCATTTGGTAAGTATGAACTCTTACAATACTTTTCTTTACCAGAGAGAACTCAAGCTTTTGGTGGGTCTTGGAAGATAATTTTAGCAGGATGATGTGCTGCCCTTTCTGTGCCAATCTTTCTATAGTGTGTACAGTATAGACTGTTGTGTGTTGTACTGCTGTGTCAGTTATCCCAACTGGGACATAGCTGGAATAATGATTGAATACCATTTAGTAGGGTTTTTTCATATAGTGTGCTGTGTTTTCAGTCTGAGAATGTGGTACTAATAAAATCTAACAATTTGTTCATGAATGGCTAGGCAGTGCAAATATGAAATACAAGTATTGAAATTATTCTAGGTTGCTTTGATCTTCTCAGTAGTTTGAAAATTCTGCTTGGATGAAAGACCATCTCTCTGTGTGTTATTTTTTTAAACAGACTAAAATCTTGCTAAAAAATCTATTTTTAAATGTATGTTAAGGGAGTGCAAGATTTATGGGGGTAATTTTTGTTTCTGTCCTTGGCAGATAAAGAAGACAAGTTCTGAATCTGAAATGGAGCACTGGATGGATTATGTGAAAGACAGGTGAGTAATGGAAAGGCATGTTCAGGATAGCTTTATACTGAAGGTTCTTAGAACAACTGCTAAATAGATTTCTATTCTGCACAAGGGAAGCCTTTTGAAAGAGTTAAGAGCTGGCCTGTGTTACCAGTTTTCAATTTTTTTTTTAATAATAGATTTGACAATCTATGATCTGTACAGAACTCTGTATAGAAAAACAGGATTTCCACTTACATACTCTCATCTAAAAATCCAAGTGTCTTGAAGGGGAATGTGTAATGCTAATCAGCCTTTTTTAGGCTTCTCACTACTGTGTCTGCTCTGGGGAAGGTACAGGCTTTGTTGGGTATCTAACTCTTAAGAGTGGTTTAGATAGTTTATTCAATACTTCGTGCTCTGTATCACTTCAGTGAGATGATTCCCATCATGTCTCATTTAGCTTTGCTATTGCAATGTTAATGTAACAAGTTCAGACTTTTGTACTTTATAGGTAAGACTCTCCCTGCACAGGCAGAAATATGCACTTAGAGAGTGTAGTTAATTTTAGACTCCTGTCTTAAGCTGAAACTGCTATCTCAAAAGTAGGTGTAAAAGTCTGAGGTGCCAAAGTTTGGGTGGTGGCAAAAATGGATAGCTTTCATAAATATGTTTTTGCTGTGTGTTTCCGTTGCTAATTTCAGGCTTGGTTTGATTCTGGTTTTTTATCTTAATTTCTTTTCTGCAACAACTATGAGTTTCTGCTTACTTTAGGTATCACTCTCTTTCTCCAAAGTGATTAGAAATGACATATCAGCTGATAGCAGTTAGGAGTTACTATGGTCTTTATAATTCTCACTTTCTGTTCACATTTTGGATTGTTACCATAGCAAATGAAGTGTCTTTAAGTGTGCTAATCCTTGCTTTTGAAAAGCAGGGTTCTTTAGAATCCTATCTGAGTGTATTGCAGGACTTTGAGCAAATTGCCTTTGGCTCATGTGATGTGAATGTTCAGTAGGTCCCAGTGAAATTCAGATTGAGATGCTTCTTCATGTATGTTGGGTCCTGTCCACTAATGGTTAAACATAACAGGGCTTGGTAAAACTAATCGCATAGGAATTCAAATGTTTCAGAGAATGTTGAAGTCTTGTAAAATGTTCTCAAGATATGTAACTAATGATTATTTAATTCTATAATGAATGACTTAAAGGTCATGAGGGTTGCTTGCTGTGGAAAAAATTAGTTCTTCTTCTGCTTGAGATTAGCATGTTTTAGTAATGGTTATAAGTAGCTGTTCTGTCTGCACATGCAGCTTCACTGTTCAGTACTGCTAGTGTTAGTAACTCAGGAAAGCTAAACTAGAACACAGAACTGCCAGATCGTGACAGTGAAAATTTGTGCCATGTTTAAATGTAGGGAATCTTCTGGAGTTGAATCTTGAGGTATGGAATTCTATATATTCAGTGTTATTAAGTTTGTGTAGCTAACAAGTCACTCTAGTGACGTTGCTTTGGAAGTCTCTGTGTTTCAGATCTGAAGTATGTGAGAATTTGTGGGCTTTCAGGATGACAAATGTGAATGCTGATATTAGAAAACACCAATTTGCACAGTGACTGTCTGAAGAGCTGCAAATCACTGATTTGCACAGTTGCTTTGTCAGTGATTTGAGTTTTGCATTAGTTTTTGTGCCAGTAAGGTATTAACTCATATATTTATTCTGGTCAGCTGCAAGTCATTTACTACACAGACTGAATTCTGTTGTAGCAGTATTCAACTTCCATGGTTTTTTTATAATCTGCTTGTATTGATGGGAATTTTGAAAACTGAAGCATGCCTAATGTTGGTTTGAGAACAGTGTGAGAGTGCATCTCTAATGAAAAGTCTAATCGGATTGTTTTCCTTGTTCATTTCTTACTTCGTCAGACCTACCAATGACCTGAGATACCCAATGAATTCAGAAAAAATGCACAACTTGGGATGGAGACCTAAAGTGCCTTGGAAAGAAGGAATAAAAAAAACAAGTAGGACTGGTGCTCTAACACTGGTTGATTTACAAGTCATGGGAGAAGGGAAAGAGAGGAATATTGGTATACTGGCTGGTTGATTAGGAGCTAAATAGAATTAATTTAACACTAATTTTACATAAAATTTTCTGCTTTTTAAGTCCTGGGTTTACTCAATTTAGAAAATAAAAGGCTAATCACAATGAAATAGTATCAAGTACTAGAATTAATTACTTTTTAATGCTTGAATAAGTTCTGCATAATGAATTTATAAAATCTAAACTAGATTTCCTTTGCAGGTTAAAGTTTTACATTGTTAACCACTAGCATGCTGTTAGTTTCATGGTATTGGTGAAAAATTTGCATTTCTCTGTTATCTCTGGTCAACTAGACTCATCATGTTCTCTTCCCACTAGTTGAATGGTACAAAGAAAACTTTCACAACTGGAACAACTCTGAGAAAGCTTTGGAGCCTTTTCCTGTGACAGAGCCATTTGCACAGCTGGGTGAGCCGTAGGGTGGCTGAGAACTTGAAAGAATTTATTCTACCTCATACAGTCTTTCCTTTGAAGCCTGCAATCAAGCGGCCATGCTGAACTCTTAATGTATTCAGGGTGCACAAAGCACAGTGAATACACAACTGCAGTGTGGCACAATTTTAGAAGGGTCTCAGCACTTTAGAAGTTGATTCTGTTAATTTCAGCCTTCGGTGCAATATTGTATTCTCACTAGCTGTTGATATTAACTGCACAGTGTTAAGAGTTTTTATAATGTTATAAATTAGTGTAACTGAAGTCATATCTGTCTTAATGATGGTTACAATTTTTTGACACTTTCTGTGACATCTGTTTTAGTTTTGGAGATGTTTAGTTCTGTGTTAGTTTGTTTGTAGAGTGTAATATATTATTTTTGTCACTTTAAAAGAGTTCTGTTTTATTTTTAATCAAGGGAAAAAATGCTATATTTCCTGGAGAACATAAATCAGTTGCTAAAAGCTATATATAATATCCATAGGGTCCAGTCCTTTTCTCTGTTGGTGCAGTATTACTTTCTGTAGGTGACTCATTAAACTGCTACCTACTCTATAACTTGAAATGGCCTAAAGAGGGGGAAGGGGAAAGTGTCAAGAAGTAGTAGGTGGTTTTGCAGAGATTTCCAGAGGCATTTTCTTAAACTTTACTGTTTCAATGATATGTTTTTACTGTATTACTGTCTTTTACATGTAAATATACTTTTCTTAACTGTACTTGTGACAGACTTGAAATACTGTAACACATTTCACATTCCATTGATGTTCTTTCTTGTGATATGAAGGCAATTTATGGAGAAGAAAATTAAACACTTTTTTTCCTGTTAAGTCATGGTTTGGTAGATTTAATTCAGTGTTTCACAATTAATTTTGTTTTGTGACAAACATTTTAAAGTTGAAACAACATTTGATGTAATGTTTTAATGTAAAGGTTGGGAGAAAACTTAAATCCTAGAAATACGTCAGTGAGTCATTTTCAAAGCTGAGTTAGTAACAAAAGTTTTTGTGAAGCTGGTTTTTCTTGATAAAATACGCATTATACAGAAGTAGATGGTGGAGTATTTTTAATGCTTCTTAGTTCTTCCAATATTCTGAAAAAGTTGTCTTCACTTTTTTTTTTTTTCAGTTTTGAGGTGGCAGAAATTGAGGAAAAACTCTTCTTAGTTTTAGCACTTTAGTTTCTGTATGTGACGGTCCCAGACCCTGTGTTTTATCTTGGTAGGGTGGCAGAAGCATAGGACAAGGATGTTGTGATATGTCTGGAAAGTGCTGCAACTTGTGAAGTCTCCCAGAAATTGGGAGTTAACTCTCAAAACACAGATGTGCAAAATTCCTTTCCTTGTCACACAAAGAAGAGTGGAACCTGGGGCATTTGCCTTGTCTTTGCCCCTTTAGTAGTAATTTTGGTAGCAATTGAACATAGAATTTACTGATCTCAGCCTGGAGATAGTGCTGCCTTTGGGCCCATGGCACTCGCAGCTTCATCACACCTTCTGTGTGCTGCACGGTGCTATTGATAATATGCTACTCTTGGCTGGTATGAGTCATCTTAAAAGAATGCTAAAGAGTAAACATCTGGTATTTAGTTAACACCAACTGTGTTGTAAAACCTAAGAATTATTACTGAAAGTGAGATTTTTGTGAACAAAGTGGGACAGTAATACTAGACTAGAATTGCGTTGCCCTTGTATCTTTAGGGTTTTTGATACTTGGTTTGATTGTCAAAATCTCCATGTGGGAAGGACAGAAGTTACAGGATTCAAAGTATACCAATTTACTAGAATAATTGGCTTACCAGATGCTTAAGCTTCTACCCATCAGTCACTGAAATTCCAATGTAAAATGCATTGCTGATAATATGCAAATGCTTTATTAATTTGTTTTCTTGAAGTACAGTTTCCTTAAAAGACACAAAATCACCCATTTTTATGATGTGTATTTTGCAAAAATCAATGGAGAAATGGCTGAAGTACTTTGAAGATCTGTTTTAGCTGTGTTTCTGCTAACTGTGGCATCTATCTTTCACAGCTACTTATGTAGTAGCATAAATAATCTATACTCTCTTTTCCTCAAGACACATCACAACCAGTATTCTAACATAATACTGTTATGAAATGCTAATATGTGTCTACTTTTCAGTAAGATTGACTTTCATACAGAAAATCAAATTATTTTGGAGGAAAAATAGGCTATTTTATTAAATACACTATATCTAAGACTGACTTATCCTTTTGTTTCTGTTTTTCTTTTTTTGTGTGCGCACCTTTTAGTTTTATTTCCATTTCACCCGATAAAACCAAAATTTTTAAAATAGAAAAATTTAAAATAACCTGTTGGCCCATTGTAGCTCTGTTTTTTTTTTTTTGTGGTAAAGTATGAAAGCTCTAGTGTTTTGACTTCTAGTCGTGTCATCATTTGGAGTTTATCTGCACCAAAGATCACAAGATTATGTTAGCTGCAGCAGTAGGAGACACGCTCATTAGGTGATTACATTCATTATTTCTCAGCTAAACAGTCATTGCCAAGGGCAATGAAAATCATAAGAATATGAGATTTTGTATCAGTATGGTGTTAGTATGCTTCTTCAGTACAATGGTATGTGGGTTTTCTTTAATCTCTCCCTAGCTGAAATTTTTTCTCTGAGAGGTTTTGTTTGTATTCACTGAGTAGCCTGGTCCTCAGCATTTCAACTTCTGGAAGTACGTTGTCCAAATTCTAAAAGTACATCTTGTCCTGGTTTGCAACTTGCAGCGCCTGAAGCAGAGTAGTTGCTCACAAAACACTTCCATAAGGGCCAGAGGAAGGACATGAGGATGATCCAAGGGCTGGAACATGTATGAGGACAGGCTCAGAGAATTTGGGCTGTTTAGCCTAGAAGAGAGAAGGTTCTGGGGAGATCTGAGTGGCCTTCCAGAAGGGGACCTACAAGAAAGGTGGGGTGGGACTCTTTGTCAGGGAGTATAGTGATAGAATAAGAGGTAACTGTTTTAAACTGAGATTTTAGATTAGGTTTTAGGAAGAAATTCTTTACTCTGAAGGTGATGAGATGCTGGAAGAGGGTTCAAGGCCAGGCTGGATGGGCTGTTGAGCATCCTGGTCTAGTGGCAGGTGTTCCTGCCCATGGCAGGGTGTTGGAACTTGATGATCTGTAAGGTCCCTTCCAACCTAAACGATTTTATGATTCTGAGCAGAACAACTTGAAGAAAAAATGTACTCTGAAAGTAAGAGGAAACAACAGATGTTTGTAACAAAATTTTCATTTTGGGAAAAAGTTGCTTCTTCCACCCCTGAAAAAGGAAGGGTTTGTTCATCTTCTCTATTAGTCTGAGAGGTTGGTTTGCTTTATTTTTAGACTAAGAGGAGAAAGAAGCAGTAGATAATTTTGCATAGGACTATTTCTGGTAGTGTGAATAGGGAACCTCTGGCAGGTAGCTTGTTCTAGAGCTGTGGGATATGTGCAAATAAACACAGGCTGGAGTCTTGAGTGTCCATCAGTGGTGCCAAATTCAGGTACAATCACCACCATTGACCTATAGACACAGGAGTGTGATATGAGTTGCCTGTTGAAATAAATGCCTAACTGACAATGAAAATACACTATTTTTTCTCAAAACTGCATTTTATCGGTGTTTGTGATTTATGTAGAGTTGCAACATTTCCCCGTGGAACAGAGATGGAGGATGAGGATAGGTGTCCTTTTCCTTCTGGTGTGTCATCTCTCTATGGAATTTGTCAGGTTTCAAGACAAAGTCCCTGAAAAATGAAGCAAAAATGCTGCCAATTTAATGATCTTGAATCCCCCAGAAACTTCGAGTTCTTGTTATCCAGGAAATAACTCAGGGAGCCACAGCCAAAATACCTTTATTCTGGGACCAAGCATATGTAGGTTATGTATCATGCATGGGCCTATGTGGGTAATTATGTTTTATGGCTGCACTTCTCTGCCTGAAGGCATAATTATATTTGCAAAGACCCGCCATCAACCCATTTGCTGTATTCACGGTCTCTGGCAATGTCGGGGGAATAACAACGTCTTCCTTTTTCAAATCATCCTATAGGAATGGTCAGCCAGGCGATGGAAAAAAGCAGTAGGGTTTAGTACGGCTGGAAAAAGTGGGGCAGCAGGGCAGCCGAAATAGCTCAGTTGGGAGAGCGTTAGACTGAAGATCTAAAGGTCCCTGGTTCGATCCCGGGTTTCGGCAAATGTCTTTTTTCCTCCTTTCGTTTTCGTGGAGTGGCGGGCGGCTGCCCCTGTAGTCAGAGAGCGTCCAAACGCCCTCACCGCCCAGAAAAGGCTCCCAGCCGGGGGAGCTGCTCGGTCGAGTCGGTGGCGAGCGTGTCGTGTCGCTTACGACACAGCGTTTGTCGCCTTTCTACGTCACGTGGCGCACTGTTCATTTGTTTCGGTAGCTCCGCTGGCCATTCTCGGGCCGTGCTGGATTACCCTGGCGGGGCCTGAGCTTTTGTTTTGCTTTCTCCAGTTCGATTGGGGACCTTCAACATCAGCTTGGTCCAACCTCCCTGCCACGGGCAGGGACACTCCTCACTAGACCGGGCTGTTCAAAACCCCGACCTGGCTTGAACTTTTCCAGTGACGGGGCGGCCATAGCTTCCCTGGGCTGCCTGTTCCAGTGGCTCACTGATCTCGTAGTAAAGAATTTCTTCCTAAAATCTATGAAAAATCTCTCTTTTTTTCAGTTTTAAACCGTTATCACTTGTCCTATCACTACATTCCTTGACAAAGAGTCCCTCTCCATCTCTTGTGCAGCTTCCTGGAGAAGAGAAAGGTCACGGGGGACCTTAAAGTAACTTATCAATACGTGAGGGGGTCCTACTGAAAGGCAGGGGTAGGACTTTTTAATAAGATATCTGACGGGAGGACCAGAAATAATGGATGTAAACTGGAAGGGGGTAGATTCAGACTTGACATAAGAAAGAAATTCTTTACAGTGAGGGTGGTGAAACACTGGAACAGGACGCCCCCTCTGTGGAGGTGTTCAGGGCCAGGCTGGACATGGCACTGAGCAACCTGATCTAGTGGGAGATGTCCCCTATGGCAAGGGGGTTGGAACTCGATGATTTTTAAGGTCCCTTCCAACCCAAACTATTCTATGATTCTGTGATTCCTCACTTCAGATAATGAAGGGCAACAACATCTCCCTGGAGCCTCCTCTTGCCAAGGCAGAACAGCTCCAGCTCTCTCAGCCTGTACTTGAAGGAGAGGTGCTCCAGTCCTTTTCCTTTTTCCATTTTTAGCTCTTTTAACTTCAAGCTTTTTATTTCGTATGTAAAAGCTGAGAGCAAAAAGCTTCAGCTCCAGTATCCCCTCTGGCCTCTACTCCCTTCTGCTACAGCTGCGGGATGCTAAAAAAGGAAGAAAATCTGTCCAGGAAGGAGCGAGATAATGAAGAAGGGTGTGGACAGGGAAGGAGAGACACTTTTGTGAGGATAGGAACAGAAGCCAAAGGATTAGAGATTGTTTCTCACCAAGAGCTGGAGCAAAGATCAAAATTCCTAGATGTCACAATTCTGTCATAAACAGATAGCTGAAACTATTTCTGGTTCACAGAAAGGCTAAGGAATGACTTCACAGCCAGCAGAAAATCTGGCAATTAATGTCACCTAGCTTTTCCTACTCATTTATTTCCCTCTGATTCTTTCTTCTAAGTTGGAAAAAATCACCTGGATTTTCCTGAAGCATATTTTTAAAAAGTGATCTGGTTTTGATTTGAAAGCATGAAGAGGCAGAAAATTCACTGTTCCAAATATATTTGTTTAATTTGGATCTGCCCTCTGGTAAATTCAAGCTATTATTTCTGTTAAAGCTTTTCTTGGTAGGTAAAATATGTTCTCACAAACTGGCATTTGGTCACCATGCAGTCAAGTCAATACTCATCTTTGTTTTGATAAACTGAAGAAATCAGACTCTCTGAGACTCTCATTTTAAGACACTTCTGCATTCATGTAATTTCTTGGTGACATTTTAAGTACACTGACACAAGAACAATGCCCAGAGAAAGGTCTTTTGGTGTTGGTGTCATCAGTGCAAAACATGGTAGTAAATCAACTCATTGCCTGTATTCAGCATCTTTCATCTGTTCATGAAAAGTTGTCACTGGTTCTTGTTTTAACCACAGCATCACATCAGGCATTGTTATTGAAATGAGTCAGCACTCACTGCTGAGGAATATCCTGTTAGTACAAACAGGAGAAATGTTACTTAGGCACCTGCTAATAAGACAGGTAAAGGACAGAATAATTGCTTATATTACCATTTTTATTAAAGATCTTTTAAGCTGCACACTTGAGTACTCAGGGCTAGAAGAAAAAGCTATACTTGTGACTTCTCATCTGTACTCCTGTGCATGTTATGTGAGACATACTTTTTTTCTCCTGCAATATTTTAAAATTTATTTTTTTTAATTTTATTTATTATTTTAATTATTTTATTTTTAATTATCAAAGACTTTATCAGTGTTCTGGAATGAGTTAGGAAGATATTAATTTCTTGCAGGTTTGTAATCCAAGAGGCTAACGAGAGAATGACTGTTTACTTTTTGATCTTTTTCCATACTGCTGAATAAAAGAGAGCCACAGTACAAGCTTGGACCTCAGGACCTCCTGACTGTCTGCTTGGCTTGTGCTCTAGCACCCTGATAGCCAACTCTTTCCAAGACAGCCAGTTCCTTCCAGACACCAGCCAGCAGCCAGTGCCACTCAATTGAGAGGGGACAAGGATGTGATTCCAGTATTGTTTTTCAGCATCAATCCAGCCATGCTCCATCAGCATTGCACCAGATGTTGGCTCCCCTCCATTGCCAAGTTCCCCATGATGTGGGTAACTCTTGCTCTCTCCAAATGTTTAATTTTCAATTGGGTACCCAGGCACATGAATGCTGTTGTAGTGTTTGCATTTGCTATTTGTTCAAAATGGGTAATTATGTCTGTAACACCAGTTCTCTCCTCAGACTTCTGTGATGTTACGCAGGAATTTTGTGGAGCCCTGAAATACTAAGGGTGATCACCATGGGGACACTGAGAAGAAAATCTAATTTTTTGTTCAAAATGGGATTTGGATAGCACACACAGAATAAGGCCTTGGGTCTTATGTGGAAAAACAGGATAAAATGAAAAGAGAACCTTAATACGGTATTTTTTAAACTTCTGTCTGTTTGATTTTGCGGGCTTGATGCAGGTTTCTAATGTGATTTGTCAGGTTCTGGGAAAATAACCCCAAGTGCTGTTGCTTTATTGCTTATATGTCACACAATATTCAGGCAGTTTTCATTCAGCTTTATCTCCTTAATGCCATCTTTTGTTGACACTGCTGCTTTCTATATTTCTTCTAACCAGCATGCATCTCCATTTCCATTTCTTCTTCTATTAGCTTGTTCCCTCAAGATGAACCCCCTGCAATGAAGCAGATCCAGGCTACTTTCATCTCTGTCTAACTAAACCTTTATTTTTCAGTCACAATGTTCTCTGCAACTAGGAGACTCCTCTGCTCTTACAGATACGGTTACACGTTTTTTAAAAAATGACCGTCAAATACTGCAGTTGATACCTCACAGAGATTCAGAGGAAAAAAAATATCACATTTTCCAATGTTATTTCAGCCTTACTTAGATATTAAAAATCTGATGCAGAAGGACTAGAATTGTGTTTTTCATCTTTCTGGGGAAAAAAGCATCTTAAAAGGAAAAAAACAACCAACCAGCTGATCATACTTTTCTAGAATCTAACACCTGAAATTCAAGTCTTCTGTGTTTTTTTCCCCTGTAAGTTAGGAGAGCTTTATCCTGTTTGAGTTTAGCTTGGGAACCCCATCTAAGAAGATTTTTTTCTGATCTGGCTCCTTGGAAGTTTTGGGGGTGTTGGTTGTGAGTTCTTATTATTTGTTTGGTTAGTTGGTTGAGTTTTCTTTCCTAGCAATACAGCCAGGGTTTCTGCTCTAAGAAATATAGAATTTATGGTATAGTTAACAAGACAGATTTCTGTCAGTTAAGTGAAATCTTAATCTTCAGTCCTGCTATGGTTATCAATGCTGTCTTTATTCCTCAGTGGACCTCAAGGGAAACATTTTATTATTTTTGGATGTACAGATCTACTCACTTAAAGCACAAGAACATTCATTACTTTGTCCAACAATGTTCTTGGGATTTAGTTCACATGATATGAGGCATGACTATATTTTTCTTTCATTTTATATTTTATATGTGGACAAGTAGCATCTTTGGCATTTTGGATAAGAATTTTGAGGGAAGGGCATCTTCTGGAATGGGATCTTGAAAGACTAAAGTGAGGTCAATAATTTAGAGATTTCTGGTGCTACTTCAAATAAAGTGTTCATACTGTCTTTCAGATTTTATTCTTTCAATGTGATACAGAGGTAGGTCTGGATTTCCTTCTTCATATTTCTTTCCCTGTGACTGGGTCAATTTGCTGCATTTCCGAGCTGTTGAGACAAGAGCCTTTCTCCGAGGTCTTTGGCTGTGTCCTGAATGATGAGCCACTAAAGCAGCCTGTGTGTGAGCTAGGCTGCAGGCCACAACCTGTGTAGAGCTCCCTTTGTGTCAAGAGTGCTAAATCAGCTTACATCTCACTTCACTTTTTTGTCAATTGTTATCAATATGCTGTATGTCTATCAGACCCTCACCTAACNGGCTGGACAGGGCACTGGGCAGCCTGGTCTAGTGGGAGGTGTCCCTGCCTATGGCAGGGGGGTTGGAACTCGATGATCTTTAAGGTCCCTTCCAACCCTAACTATTCTATGATTCTATGATTCTATGATTCTAACACAGCCATTTGGTGTAGGATTCATCTCACTTTACTTTAGACATTTAATTGTTCATTGCCCAGGTTTGAAGTAGCCAGTCCCACCTCCTTTAAAAAGAGAAATTAGGACAGAGGTCCTCTGACCTTGTGTTGTCCCATGGGGGTGGTTCTTTCCCTTCACAGACTGTGGGAACCACAGGGTAACTGAGATTCAGATCTCTTGCCTTCTGTATACCTGGATTCCTGAGATGATCATACCTTATATTCTGTGACTCCATTTATAGTTAGCCTAGGCTAGAAGCTGGAGATGAAATTTGGGCAGATGGTCACCACAGCAGTGATGCAGAGTCAGATATAGAGTACCCTGAGTGGTAGATCTCTCTGATGTGATTTACACATATTTTGCGAACTGAACTGGAAATTGTGAGATATGCAGTGCTGCTCACTCACACTAATTTCATCTGCCAGTCAGCACTGTATTTATCTAAACTACAAGTAGCTTAAGCTTTCAGCTCTGTTCCTACATATTATGAGCAGTGGAGTGCCTGTTTAGGTATGAAGTGACACAGTGCTGAGTCTCATTAGCTGAATTGTGATACCACTTTGTGACCTCTGAAGACGTTTCTCAGGCACATTAAGTGAGGGAACAGAACAGAAAAAAGATCTCACATAGGACATGGAAGTGTTCATACCTTATCTCTGACAGAAATGACCAAAACTACAATGAGGCAATATCCGACTTAAAAGTGTGCAAATGGTGTCAGCAGTTTCAAACTGATGCTATGGAAAAATCTGGCAGAGCTGACACAGGCATCTGCCCTACCAAAGCAGTATCTGGTTTTGGGAACTTTTTAAACAATTTGTACATATTACATGCTTCAGCTAACATGTGTCCTTGGAGAGATGAGAAGCAAAGTGCCGTGAAATTTGGAGTTTTGGAAATGGATGTCTTTAAGTAATAGGGGTTTTCCCTTTGCACTCACACAGGTAAGTTCAACTCTGCTGCAAGGACCAGAGAAAAAAAATCAATGGGGAATCCTGGTGGGATTCATCTGTCTAGATGTAGACCTCTTGTGAGTACCACTGAACCCTAGGCTCCCCTACAATGAATAAATAAAGGGAGAAGATTAACCTTTGTGCAATGCATCCCCTTCTAATGTGGATACAGAAAACAGGCTGAGTGAATTACAACCCAAAAAATAACTATTTCTCTCCATTAAGAGAAGGGAGCCCCCAGGTGACCAGTTAAATGTAGATATCTGTAATCAATAGATGTCTAAAATCAGATGAGAGAAATTTCATCCTCTGTCATGAGAAAGCCTTGGGAAAAGCCACAGGAAGGTTGACAAATGGAATTAGCAATGCGAGGAAAGCTCGAGTAATCTGGTATCCAGACTGATGAGATACAAACACAGCAGCCTTGTGGGTGTCAAGGAAAGAAAACTCACTCAAGACTATGAAATTGACTCACTCAGGTTGAATTCCTACCTTCAGTGCTTTGTATTTTCCATGAAATCTGACCACATTGCTCCTTTCTGGGCTGTTCCTCCAGTCTAACAAAGTGATTATGTTATAGCATGTAAATTTGTTTTCAGGAAACGAAGACCACAAATTAGAAATGAAATGGAAAAGTAACATCAATGTGAGAAGATTGGAGCTGATGGGATTATTCATATGAAGAAGGATTTTGAGCAAGGAGTTGCTCTGCATGCCCAGACTTTGGCCTCATTCTTCCAGCAACAGGATAGGAATCAAAAGGCCTGAGCAAAATGATGTCAAAGTTAGAGGAATTTAGATTCATCAGACCTACTAGAAAGCTAATCTTGCAAGCATAAATAAACCTATGTAGGTAGCAAATGAACAAAAATGGCAATGAAGAGGCAACTACTGTTTTCTTCTTAGAACAATCCTCATTAAAACTTCATGAAAATTTTGAAATATTAAACTATAACTCTGAAAGTCAATTAAAACCAAGATCAACAGATATAGAGAAGCCTTTCTTTGTATGGATTTCTGTTGTTGGCTGTCTTTAGTTTTTAGAAAGGGATTTTTTTCAAGTGCAAGCTTTTTTTTTTGTCAAGTCACTTAAAATACCTCATTGTGGAGCCAGATGACTTAGTTGTGCAGTCTCATCTCACAATGAAGTCCTTACTTATACTGGGGCACTTAACAACTCTCTCTTCTACTAACCATCTAGTGTATTTGGATTTACTGTTATCTCCTAGGAAATTTATGTATTTGAGATGTTGATCTTCCAGGTGAGTTAAGGTATCTATTTTCCAGAAAGGAAACTTTAAGACATGTAGCTCCCAGACAGATGCATATATGGTAGATGCATAATCAAAGTATCTTCATCTTCAGATTTCCACCTTATGTAATGAATAGCTTTGCCTCTCATTTTCCAATGAAAAATTTTCATATGTGCTAGAATAACACATTCTTGGTGGTAGTGCTGGAAAAAGCATTACATCATGCTTCTTACTGCATGAAATCTGGAGAACATAAATTTGCAACAGTTAAAATCAGCATCTGTAATAGTTGTCTGTCACTAAAAATAGGTACAAAAAGATGGCTTTGATGTAATGTTTGGGTAAAGTGACAGGTGATAGGACAAGAGGAAATGGCCTCACACTGTGCCAGGGGAGGTTTAGATTGGTTATTAAGAGAAACAGTTACACTGAAAAGGTTATCAAACATTGGAGTGGGCTGCCTGGGGAAGTGGTGGAATCCTCATCCCTGGAGATACTTGAAAAAGGGATGGATATGGTGCTGAGTGATGTGATTTAGTGATGGTTTTTATCAGTGTTAGGTCAATAATTGGAGTCTGTGTTCTGAAAGGTCTCTTTCAGCCCAGCCTTACCTTGCTTGCCTTTTCCTTTTTCTTTTTTTCCTTTTCCTTTTCCTTTTTCTTTTTTTATCTCCTTTTCATTTTCCTTTTTCTTTTTTTTATCTCCTTTTCCTTTTTCCATCTCCTTTTCTTTTTCCTTCTCCTTCTACTTCTTTCTCCTTCTTCTCCTCCTTCTTCTCCTTCTCCTTCTCCTCCTTCTGCTTCTTTAAGGTTTTTGTGTTTTCCTTTTGTTTATTTTTTTTTTAATTTGGTAATTCTTTTCTCTGGGGAGCAAATGGTTGGGAGTCACTCATCCTGCCTCTTTTTTTTTCCCCTTTGCCCTTGATCTTTTTTGTCTGCACTTTTCCTTGTGCAATTTTCTTTCTTGTTATCTCCAGAATTATCAGCTGCTGTTATGAATTATCATGGGATTTATATTCTCTATTTATTTCTACATAAATTTCTATATAGAATATGGTGTGATGGCCAAAATTCTTTCCAAAATTCCGAAGGCTAAACACTTTTCTGGCTTGATGCTAATCTGTGCTTGAGTACAGTAGAAAGAGCCCGTGAAACAATGCTGTCATTGAGAAAAAAAATGTGAACCCCCTGCCTACTTACTGCTCAGGAATTCTATATTACTTGAGTGAGTTTTGTTTAGTAATTTCTTTGCCTGAACCTTTGATCATTCTTTTTCACTATTACTTCTCTTGCCAATAAAAATGAAAAAAAGATTAATATATTAATCTCAAAAATGTGTTGGTACCTTTGTGGGTGTATTTGTTTGCCACCCTTTGATGACAGTCTGGGAAGCTTGGTCTTAGGGGTGAACCTAAGTATGAATCCATCCTAAAGTATGGATTATAGTAGCCAAAATACTGTATTCTTTTACTTTGAGGTCAAAGCCTAAATACTCTAACTAATGAATACAACACTGTTTCAGGTGTGGTAGCCTGACCCTGTAGCTCAGAATTGTGAATGTGGCAGCATGGTCACAGTTTGGATCCAGGGGGATTTGGACACTGCTCACTGTTGAGATTTGCTGCCTGAAAAGTCTTGACAACTGAATAGTGTCAGCACATGACACTACTCATATTCCAAGTAACATCAAAACGTCATAGTAAATAAAAAGTCATTCAGCATGCTCTTTTGTAAAGCAGGGTAGTACTGATACTGTGCACCCCTAACAACGGTGCCTTTTTTTAAGTGCGGTAGCTGGAGGGAAGCTGTGAGACCTCCTCAACAGTGAGGCACTGAGGAAAGGACAGTGCCTGTTGTTTTCCTGCTGCCTAATTGCAAGACAACCACCTTTTTGTCATTTTGCTCCGTGTCTTCCGCAGGGGGTGTCATGCAGCCGTGTGGGGCTACCAGTGCCTACAAGTCTGCAATGGGCTCCGACGAAGTGACGCCAGGATGCAGGAACTGTCCATCCTTTTGATGTCCATCTGGATGTTCTCTCCCTGGCCAGGGAGGGCAGTTCTAAACCGTTGATGCATTGGGAAGGACCAGAGGCTAGCATTGCATCTGTACTAGTACTGCCTGCTGCAGCATTCTCCCAATTCGCTAAAATTATGTAGGTGTTATGGAGGGAAATAACCATCCTTACCTGTATGTATCACTCTTCTACTCACATTTCTCCTTCCTTGTTCACTAAGTAATCTCTGTGTTATCATCTCTCTGCTATTCCTTTTCTCCACATTCTAACTTCTCTGAAAATGATCCATTTCTCCTTCCTCATGAGCTACATTAGAAGCACTTCTTGCATTCCCTTGCCTTGCCTGCCACAGTATCTCACCTTTCCTGTGCTTACTCTTTCTGCCTCATACCGGAGCTCACATGACACCAGGCACCTTCTTATGGTTTCTTCTTCTGATTTGAGCCAGCTTTAATTAGAATGGCTGCTTGTATACATGTATTATGTATAGATATTTCAGCTCAGATTATCAGCTAGCTGAATCCTAGTCACAATTTTTGATTTTTTTTTTTGGTGATGCTGATAAATATCTGTTCACTTTAATGGCTCTCAGCCAGTATGTTGGTAATTTTGATTCAGGTCATTGTCTAACCTAGATTCTAACATCTCAGAAAGGTGTTTTCAGGTGCTGTGTACTATGGGGAAGTGCACTGTTCAGAGTAGTTTTGAATTACTGCCTCCTTGTGCAACTCATGAGCTTCTTCAACATATTTTTCAGGCAGCTAGTCCAGCTTTTTGTCTTTTTCAGATATGTTAAGAGCAACAGGCAAAAACCTGCAGTTTCAGGTAAATTCAATCCTAAGGGAGATAGAATCATAGAATCATAAAATGTGTCGAGTTGGAAGGGACCTTCAAAGTCCATCTACAGTAAACAGGGACATCTTGCACTAAATCAGGTTGCTCCAAGCCTCATCAATCCTGGCCTCGAATGTCTCCAGGGATAGTGCCTCCACCACCTCTCTGGCAACCTGTTACAGTGTATCACCACCCCCATTGTAAAGAACTTCTTTCTAATGTCTAATCTAAACCTGCTCCAATCTAGTCTAAAGCCATTGCCCCTTGTCCTGTTGCTACATGCTTTGACAAACAGACCCTCCTCAGCTTTCTTAAGGCCCCTTCAGGTACTGCTAGTACACTGTGATGTCTCCCTGGAGACTTCTCCAATCAAAACCGCCCCAACTCAGCCTGTAGATGGTGAGTTGAAACCCTTATGTGATATTGCTAATCAGCTTCATGCTTCTAAGAATTAAATAGAATCGTGTTTTTGTTTGTCTGGCAGGTAATAGTTTCTTTCATATGAAGACTGGAGAACCTGTAAGGGATGATGACAGCATCTGCAGTGTGAATGAACTCCTTAGCTTTGTGATGGCAGTAAGTTTGCTGCATAGATAATAGACTTCTTGTGCCAGGATGGCGTGGGCTGAACATCCATGGAAATATTGATTAGTACAGAAATAGCCACAGCCTTTTTCATCAGACATACTTAGAAATGTGCCTGAGCAATTTCAGTGTGGAGGAGGAAGGTAAAGAAAACTTTCAGTGAAGCAAAGGGAATTACCAGGTTTTATTCAGTATGGTGGAGCTGAACAAATAGCTATTGCTTCAGTTTCTTGACTTATTGCTACTTTATTTTGATTTATTCATTTTATTCCTCTAGCACATAGGAGTTTTGTTGAAGGTGAGAACTGCTGCATGCTGGCAGCTTTTTATAGTAATTTTTGTCAATGTCCTGAACAAAATCGTTTGTCTGCATGTCTAGTGTGTGTATTGATCTTACAGACTTGTCTCCTGCCAGATGGGTAATAAATCCTCATCTATGACAGCACTGAAAGCCTGTCAGCCTGATAGGTCCCAAAACTACCTCTGGTGTAATGATGGAGGAAGGATTAGAGTGCAAACAAGGACCCTTAAAATGCAATTAAATAATTTATTTTGTATGCAAAAAGGCTACCAGGAAAGGAACCCTTCTCCACTTGCCACTTAGATGTTTACAGTACAGTCGCTAGAGGTCTGCAGTCAGCAGGTGGAGTCTCCAGACCAAGCTGTTACTACCAAGTTTATTAATTTTCATTAATGAGGCACCTTTGTCCTCTGTGCTTCCAGTTAATTTTCTACTGCAACTACTTTAGTGGAAAATATTATCTTGCAGTGAACAAACTGAAAACAGTTTATTATCATCTGTTTACAGGATTCTGATTGAAAGAATAAGCCTGTTTCTCCAGCCACCTCAGCTAAAACAAGACCATCAATTTCTAAAAGCTTATGAAAGGCAGGGAGAAATAAATCTGAGGCATTCACCCTCCTGACAAGCTGCCAGAGCCCACAGAACTTGCTCTCACGCTGGAGTCTTTTCTGCTCTTGATGTCATGTGCAAAACACGAGGATTTGTGCTGTGCTAATCCCCCTAATGAGGGCTTCTCCAAACCTCTATATAAACCATGCTCAAAGCCGTGGCTGCTGGGCAGGCACCGCAGAGCCAAAGAGCCCGTCTTTTGAACTGCATTCAAGGCAATTAGGGACCGGGATTAAACAAACACCCGACACCAGCATCCTCAGCAACGAGAGGGATTATCCCTCTTGGCTGGGGCATGGAGCCACAGCCAGCACAGGTTGTCCTACCACTGAGGTTCTCCAGCTCTGCTAGCTCAGGTCCAAGGGGGAGGCAGAACCTGCAGCCGGTCGTAATGGTTAGCCTGAGATGTCTCTTCTGGGTTGGGCTGGGCTACCTGAGCTGCTGCTGGCTCCCCCAGGCACAGGCACAGTTCCCCCGTGCCTGCATGACAGTGGATGCCCTTCGCTTGAAGCGCTGCTGCCCCGCCTTGGGGACAGATCCAGGCAATATCTGTGGGTCCCTGGAGGGCAGGGGACAGTGTCAGGGTGTGCAGGTGGACACACAGCCCTGGAGTGGCCCCTATACCCTTCGAAATGTGGATGACCGGGAACGATGGCCCCTCAAGTTCTTCAATCAGAGCTGTCGGTGCACAGGTGAGAGGAGTGCTGGGGTGAGGAGGCAGGGATGGATGGGTCTGCTAACTTTCTGGCTCTGAAGGATAGAAAAAGCCCTGGTGGTTTACAGTGTCAAGGCAGCTCCAAACATGCTGGCTCATGATACTATCAGCACTTTTTCAGAGCAAGAGTTGTAAAAATATTATTTTTCATGCAATCTTCTGGGTTTCCCCTTATCTCCTTAGAGCTGACCTTGTAGCCACTTGTCACCTTTTTCAGCACAGCTTTGGATGCTTCAGACATCTCGACTGAGGAGGGACCTCATTAATGTTTATAAATATGTAAAGGGTGAGTGTCAGGAGGATGGAGCCAGGCTTTTCTCAGGGACCTCCAATGATAGGACAAGGGGAAATGGGTACAAGCTGGAACATAGAAGGTTCCAGAGAAATGTAAAAAAAAACATTCACAGTGAAGGTAACAGAACACTGGAACAGACTGCCCAGAGAGGTTGTGGAGTCTCCTTCTCTGGAGACATTCAAAACCCATCTGGATGTGTTCCTGTGCGACCTGGTCTAGGTGTTCCTGCTCTGGCAGGGGGATTGGACTAGATGATCTCTTGAGGTCCCTTCCAATCTCTGATATGCTGTGTTTCTGTGTGTTCAGACCTCTGTCACTGCTAATCATGGCTTGATGAACTTGTGTCAGTGTGTATTGATCAAAGATTTACTCCTCTTGAAGAAGTACTTTGCACCCTGATATACCTCTGTGCAATGAAAACAGGTAGATGTCTATGGTCTTTCCCAGGATCATTAACTAAGTCTACAGCTCAATTTAATCCAGAATAAGTCCATACAACCTCCAAAGAGGCCACCCTGCCCTGTTCCTCCCTACCTGCAGCTACTCCTTCCTATCCTTGACTTTACATGGTCTTCCATGTTCACATGTTAGAGGCCAAACAGATCAGGGAGCTGATGTGCTTGAAGGCTAGCCTGGTTGAAAGGATCAGGTTTTATAAAGACCAGATCACAGATACTGGCAGGAGGGAGGGAATAGGCAGGTGAGGTCAAGACTGTGATTCAGTGACCCTTTTTCAGCAGTAGCCCTGGTTGAAGGAAAGTTCAAATAAGCATATCCTCAGCCCAGGCTGGCTGCCAGGACTGGCAGATGTCACATCTCAAGAAGTGAAGTCACCTGCTGGGCAGGTTTCACATCCACCCTGGTGTTTCTCATTGCAAACATAAGGCAGTTTACATTTACTAACGGAGGAAGAACAGCCTGCTTTCCTTCAACCTGATTCCTAGAACTAGCTGAACTGTTTTGCCTAAAATGCATCTTTGCTCTCTCAATATCAAAGAGACCAGATTGATCTGAGAAAGAAGTGCTACAGAAAATTTCAGCCTACAAGGTCAAGTCTTGCAATGCTGTTATCAATTGAAAGCAGAGAGGTAAGGGCAGATGACTTAAATGGATACATGGTGTTTCTTAAAGTCCTCAAAATAATAGCAGACTTTAGAGTATAAATTGATTTTTTTCCCTTCCTTTGGCTAGATTTCAAGTGTTTTTGTAGGGGTGCTTTCAGACACTTAACAAAATTTTTGATGTAGTGTTTTTTCACTTTAAAGGTTCTTATTTACCCCCATAACTAAAGTCAGGTATCACATACAGGTACAGACCCTAAGTCAGAAGAGCACTGAAGCACAGGAGCATACACCAATATTTAGAGTATTTAGATTATCAAAACCTGGGAGTAAGTTGAAGACTAGTGTAAACAGATGTGCTCTGCCTAAACAGACATTATCTTGCTTGTCTGAGTGAGGTAAGCACTGCTATTTGATATTTAAAGGGCTGAATCCCAATTTACATGATCAGAGTGCAATGTCCTATCATTCAGCCTTAGTTCCCCAGAGCCATCCACTCTCCTCAATGCTTGAAATCTGATTTCTCTCCGTGTGCTTTTATTTCACGTGTATTCCTCCTTCTTCTTTAGTAGTTAAATACACCAGTGATATAACATTAAGGTGGAAGGCTTCCTTAAGGATGATTTTCAGAAATGTTTCTTGGACTCTGCTCTCCTTGATGCCGCAGGTAAAGGGATTTCTAAGAAATTGGAAAGAAGTTCACAACCGCATGGGATTGGAATCAGATGTGATGCTTTTACTGTACTGGTGATAGTGTCTCTGTGCCTTGTACTATTTAGTACTTTTCTTTTTTTCACTCTTTTTTATACACTGGGTGGCTGGCTGCATACAAATGGTGTGAAATGTGGTCTTTATTAGGGGTTATGGTAGATGATAGGGAACATAAACATCCTCATTCATAGGGATTTGGAAAAGTGCACATCTCTACTATTTTATTTTCCAAATGAATATTATGTTCAAACTGCCTATTTGAAATGTTTTCTGGCTTGTGCAAAGTCCAGCTCACGCCAAGACTCTTTCTAGCACTTTTACAGTGCCATACTGTCACTCTTTGATTTATAGTTTAAACACAGTGTAAATGATAAGCTATGGGAACTCCAACAGCCATGTAGCTGATTATATCTGGATAAACAGCAGCATTTAAATGTGTCACATAGCTGATAGCTGTATGGTAGGAAATCTGGAGGAGATGTGAGGAAAAGGGGTTGGGAGTCCCCAAAGAGGGGACTCTAAAATTTTCACAATAAATTAATCCATTTGAGCTTTCTGCTAAAAAATAGGTAAGGATAAAAGGAACTCTGAAAATGTGGCCATTTGTTGTAGCTGTTAGTTGAGGAAAAATGTCTTAAAATCTTATCCATCCAGTTCAGACGCTGAATATTTCTGTGGACAAAAAAAAGAAAAAAGAAAAGAAAATCCCCAACACTGACAGCTATTGATGGATGATTATTGTGGGGTCAGATTATTAGATTATTTTTATATTTTTGTCAAGTTAATGTATATTTTCTAAGGAAAATTTTTTTAAAGCATTTCTTTTCAAGGCTTTAGCAGAAAATGTGCAGTAGTCTTTCTTTAACTGGGGACAAACAGATTAAGATTAGTATAATAGAAAGATCCAGCTTTACATTCCCCGTTTTGTACAAAGAGCTGCGACCAAAAAGCCAATTGTAAATCTCTCATCAGGATGCTGCTTTCTGCAAGTTTTACTCAACATGTTGGTGGCAGCAATAATATTGTCTCTAGAAAAATTCTGTCATGAATGTACCTGTGAGACAGCAAAGAGTTTTCAGTTCCTGTTTAATTTCAGCTTTGAATCAATTTTTTATGTTCTACCATTGGTTTGAGTGCACCTAATGCTAATTCAATTTATATAAATTCTTAAATTTATATAAATTCTTATTCTTAAACTTACAAGTTCTTAAACAACCTGATGACAGTTCCTGGCAGTGCGCTGTGCTGTGTGAAGTAGAAAATGATAATCTGTTTTTTTCAATAAGGTGCATGTGTCTAATTAGACAAAATGTTGGATGAACTAATCTAACCCTGAAATTTGACACTTGTAACTAATTACACAACCAAGAAGTATTTTGGTGAGAGAGTTAAATTTAATTTGGAAGAACATTTATTTAGAAGACTTACGAACTAAATGTTAGTTTTGAATTCTAGAGGATAAAATCGTACTAGTGGAATACAAATCTGTCATAGTATTTAAAAAAATCAGTACAGAAGATTACTGTGAAAAAGGCATTGTAGCCAGTCATGTGGTTGCTAGTACAGATTGTAACAGCGATTAAAAAGTGACGTAGTTTGAGTTCACTGAGGAGTTAAACATAACTCATTTCTTTTCCTTACACTTTCTGCAGTTGACATATGGACATGTGCTGTACATTTATCCATTTATTTTTTCCACAGAAGTTTTTTGATGAAAAAAATAACCTTTCCCATTCCTGTGCAAAATTTAATCAAGCCATGAACAGAAAGCTTAAATTCTATTGTTTAGGTGTAAGCAATTTGTCAGTTAAACCATTCAGCTAATATGATGGCCCTCCCATTAGGAAAAAATGAGCTTTTGAAGGATTTCTAAAATATGCTTTATTTAGTCATTATAGGGCAATGTGACTGTGGGATAATACTAAATTATAACCATGCCTTGATGGCTCTGTTAAAGCCTGTGCTAGGTACAGATCTCCCACATCCTACAGCATGACAACACGTCCAAATGAAGAGCTAGAAGAGACAGAAGAGCTACCATTTATCTCACATGATAGCAATCCTGATCCTACCCTTGGGGTAGTGTTATGTGCTGGTGTTTCAAATCTGCTGTAACTCCTGACATAATGCAATAGCTAAAGAAGACTGAAAAGGAGTCCTTTCTCCCCATCCAATAAATGATGTGTGTTAAGCTGGTCTCTGTGGAAGGAAAAGGCATGGCAGATAAATAAAACAAGGTAGAAGATGATAAGCATTATATGGGTTCCTTTTTATTGAAGAAAATACACTGCATTGATGGAGTTATTAATTCATGTTATACTCGGTGCCTGAAGGCTGGCCACATGCTAGTGACTACTCAGAAAAATCCTTGTCTGTGGGCTTAGGCCAGTCATTGGGGCTGAGAAGTAGCTACTGGTATGTGACAATCCAGAGATGTGTATTAACACGTATCAAATGTTGTTTCCCAAGAAGTGTCTTTTTATCAGTGTCATGACCATGGACTGATCCACTGGGGGGAGCAACATGGCTGTAGTGCCTACAGATACAGCCAAATTCACCCACCTTGGCTGGGAAAGAGCACTGTTAATGATGGTGAGAAGAAGACGGCTCCCAAAGCACACAATCCCATCTCCAGGTGAAATGGTTGGCAGGGAAGACACTTCAGACTTACTTTGCCCCATGGCAGTATGATGGTCATTTCTGAAAGGAGTGGAACAAGCAGGGAGCATCTGGGCCCATATGTGACATGATCTCCTGTCTGTGTGCCAAAATGACCTCCCGTATTATATTCTCTAGGAACAGCAGTATCTGTTGTCTCTGGCATAGCCTCAGGAAAGAAGTGTACTGAGTTGCTGTCTGTTTGTCACTGAAGACAGAAAAAAATGCTAAGGCATAAATCCTTGCATGCAGGCATGGCCCCTGCGTTCAAAAAGATCTTGAAATTGTCTTAGAAAAATGTCTACTCTGTGCTATATCCTGATAATAGAAGGTTACTTTTCTGCCCTCCTAGGGGTGTACCATTGAAGTCCACCACGAGCAGCATAGCAGAAATTTAAGTTATGAGAGGCTGAGAGTTACATTTCACAGGAAAATCACAGGAAGCAAGAAAACTTTCTGAAAACAGCGATGCATCATTTCCAGACCAGTGATCTGGTAAAGTGCTTTAGGAACAAATGTTGGAAAAGTAGCCTGGGTGGGGCATAAAAAACTGTGTCTGAGTACTGCAGTTATTCCTGCTGGCATTGTGGGAAATCCCACAGACCTCCATCAGCTTCTTTCAGCTGCTGCATAATGACATTTGGGCAATGCATGGAGTCTATTGAAAGAAAATGACAGAAAGCAACTTTTGATTTCATGAAGTGTTTTTCCGATGAGAGAACATTTCCAGATAGACCTGAGGATGCTACAAAAATGCTCAAAAGTAATACTGCAGTGTAAAACAACACTTTACCTGGGAATTGGCTCCTTCTCTTTGTCAATCTCTTCTATACTGTAGTCCTTCTTAAATCAGGAGAGGGCCATATCCTGTTATAAGGGCCTGGTGAAGTAGTGGAAATGGTGGACCCATCGGATTACTTCACTGATTAGGCAGTTAAGGAAAAGAGTCCTGCATAGTATCAATTGGATAGAATTAGCTCTTGCCCAAGAGAAACAAACACTGTTTCATCTGGCTTCAGATGACATACAGATGCAGAAGAGCTTTTTTCTCCCAAAGGTGACTCAGCATTTCAGGGTTTTGCAATTTTTTTTCATTGCCTCAGGAGGCACATAAAATATGGTCAAATATAATACGAATATTTTATGATAAAATTTATCTCAGGTTTCAAGAGCAAGCTATGTAAAGTCAAAGGGCCCCAGAGAAAGAAACAGATACCATCAGAACCTTAGCAGGTGGCTGATGCTACCAAAACTAGACAAACCTGGTTTGGTACTAATGTTGGTTCTGCTAGTGCTATATTTCATTGTGATGCTTGTCTCATACTATGAGCAGATGAGTCATCCGAATGAATGGAAACATGACCACCAATCTCAAAAAAAAGTTGAGAGGTCTTTTCATGGTTAATTTTTGCTTTGCCTCTTCTTTCTAACAAAGAACTGAATTGTGAGTTTGGGCATGAAGGGACAACAGCTACTTTCCAGAAGTTCTTTGACTGTATGCCGGAACTTGTGCAATATACGTGGCCTAATCAGGCTATGCTGCAACTAATCAATACAGGCTGGAGTATGTGAGAGGCCCTGAGAGTGGAGATCCTAGAGAACCCCAGATTGCCCTTCTGGGATGATAATGGCAACAATGCTTGTCCTTAATCCTTGCTAAGCCAGCAGCCTCCCTGTGTGCAGGCAGGAGGCAGATGTCCACTGTAGGAATGGTCCTTTAACCATCTTCTCTGGCAAAATGAGCTGCAGGGGACCTTTCTGCTACTACTGTCAGTCTGCCATGGTTGGGGAGAGGCCATGTTTAAAGCAGGCTCTGCTTTCCTGGGCTTTTCCACCACATGAGGGGGGTCTCAGCTAATAGTCTGGAGTGAACCCAGTGAATTTCCTTGAGAAGGATGCCAGCAGGTAATGATGGTACTACAGTGTTTCTCAAGTTCTCATTGCAGCACTATTTAATTATGCTTAAAGCATGACCTGCAGCACCCCTGGTGCTCATCCTGTGTTATGGATACTGTTGACAGGCATTAGATTTTTCCTGAGTTTTGCCCTTAAGAGAACTGTTTTGTTTGGAGATTTTTTTTCTGTGCTTAAGGATCCACATGAACTGACCCTTTTTTGAACTTGATCTTGGAAGTCTGGGAGCACTTGAGAATCAGATGAACATAGCACTTCATCATGTGCTTAACCTGAAGTTCGCAGTCCGCTGCTTATTGAGATTCCTCATGTTCCTGAGGGCTCTGTATAGCTCTGAACACCTTGGGGCATCAAGACCGTTAGCCACAATGTCATCTCTCCATCTGGCTGAATGTGATTCTTGGCTCTGAAGAGCCATCCTTGGTCAGGCAATTGGCAAAGCTGTCAGTCTGCTCAGATGCTGTCCCTTCAGGAGCTGGCATCCTTGGGGAAAAAGAGTGATGATTCTTAATTCTTCATTCAATTAAACTGGTTAGGGATCTAGAGAACAAGTCCTGTGAGGAGCAGCTGAGGGAACTGGGTTTGTTCATCCTGGAGAAAAGGAGGCTGAGGGGAGACCTTATTCTCTACAAGGATCTGAAAGGAGATTGTAGGCAAGGTGGGTATTAGACTCTTCTCAGAAGTAAGTGGTGGTAGGCAGGAGGGCCTGAAGCTATGACAGGGGAGATTTATATTGGTTATTGGGAAAAATTTCTTCATCATAGGAATAGGCTGGTGAAATCACCATCCCTGGATGTATTTAAAAGACAGATAGACATGGTGTTTACTAACATGGTTTACTGAGGGAATTGGTTAGGTTTATGGTTGAACTCCAAGATCTCAAAGGGCCCTTCCAAACTAGAGAAATTCTGTGATTCTTCTACATTTTACTGTAAGTTTGCCCTGATTCATAATGTCATGACTGCTCTTTCCTTCTCAATTCAGGAAACTTTGCTGGCTACAACTGTGGTGATTGCAAGTTTGGCTGGACCGGCCCTGACTGCAACATGAGGAAGCCACCAGTTGTCAGGAAAGATGTCCACTCCCTGACAGCAGAGGAGAGAGCCCAGTTCTTCGATGCTCTAGACCGTGCAAAGACAACTATTCACCCAGATTATGTCATTGCAACTCAACACTGGATGAGTCTGCTTGGTCCCAGTGGAGAGGAACCACAAATTGCCAACTGTAGTATTTATAACTACTTTGTCTGGCTCCATTACTACTCAGTCAGAGACACCCTATTAGGTTAGTGCTCTTCTTATCCAAGGAGATCTGCAGGTAAAGAAAAGGAGGAAAGTATAATTACTGTATAAAGGTATTTTAAATACAGATGCATTAATTTAGTGAGCAGTGTGTCCCAGTAGAAACAGATCTGTGGAGTGAAACAGTTGATGATGAGAAGCTGATTTATGGGTCATCACACATTCAGACCTCTGCAGTCTGGTCCCTGCAGCTGGGCACCCTATTGTGACTGGAACACACCAGCAGCACTTCTAGGGATCTTCCATCTGATAGGGAAGCAAATCACAGATGGACCACTGTGTGAACTGACTGACTTCAAAAAATACTTTTTTAGTCCACAGAACAAGGAAGATGTATCAGCAGCAGAAAAGTGGTAAAGGCAAGGACCATGCAGAGGACTGTGTTGAAGACCAGTTGCTACTGCTTTCTGTGGCCTTCGCTAAGTCTTTAAGGATAGGGTTTTCCTGACTAACTACAGGTGTCTTTTAAAACCAAACCATGTTAGAGATTTGGGTATAACCCCATGCTTTTCTGTAAATCATGATTCCTGGTCCTTCTTGCTCTTCTAGGCAGAAGCAGGTTTCACAGGCATAGGGAGCAGTGTGGCTTTTCTCCCCAGCAGTGCTGTGTACAAGCTGAATAACCCATATTTACCTCCTTGCTAGAGGGTATTTGTTACCCTGCAGTTTTCTTCAGTCTCTCCTTCTGACATGATGCCATTTTTCTGGGCTGAAGGAAGCAGTCTCTGTCCTGGCTAGAGCAAAGGTCCTTTGGGGGACTGTATCATCATGTGGAAAGGGAAAGAGGCAACTAATGTGCTGCTGCAGTGATAAATAAATTCTCATCTTGTTCAAAGCTTGCTTCAGTGATGGACCAACTCATACGTGATTTGAACCCCCTAGCCTTTGAGTGTCTGAGTTCTGATGCAAAATAACAAGAGATCAATACAAGAAATTACAAGCACAGTTGAAGAAAATTGGCAAAGAATATCTTGGATTACTGTTGGCAGGTTATGGAAAATGCTGAAGTTCTCTTGATAGATATAAGGGCTAGGTCCTGCAACTAAGCAAGAGAGAAAGATAATTTGGTACATATTAACTAGGAGCTAGGATTTTAGACAAGAAGACTCTTCTTAAAAGCAAAATCCACTAAAGGGATAGGAAATCTTCACAATGTCCAACTTCTGGGGGAATGTGAAGTTTTGAGAAGCACTGAAGTGTATATCCACATAAGAGTTTGTTTCACTTGTCCCTTGTGAGTGTTGTGGCTCCTGAAATGTTTGTTCTTTCCAAAGGTACAGAGTTGCAGGTTTTTATTTAACTCCCCTTTAGGCAGTAGAAGAAGGTGCTGTCTTTCCATTGAGCTTTATCTGCTGACTAACCACTTATTTTATATTCTCTTTGTAGGACCTGGCCGTCCCTTTAAAGGTATTGATTTCTCCCATCAAGGACCCGCCTTTGTGACTTGGCATAGGTACCATTTACTGTTGCTGGAGAGGGACCTTCAGGTGGGTGAGCTGAACAGCCTTTCCCTTTCCTCATTCAGCTTCTCTTGCTACATGACTTTGTCAGGTCAGGCAAAGGTAAGCTGTTTTCTAGGACAGACTCTTACCCAAACTCCCAGGAGTATTTGCCATCTGATCTTCTTTTCTTTAAGGTGGAATGACTGCTTTCAAGATACTGAGGACTGAACATTTTCTCACTATGAACAATGATGTGATATTATAAAATTCATCTCCCCAACAGAGGACAGGAGATGTGAATTAACAGTATTTATTAATAAAATCAAAGCAATGCCTACACATGGAACTTTGTCACAGATTTTGTCTGCTGATATTGAAGATACCCTTCTAATAAAAGCAATTCTTAATATTACTCCCTTTAGATGTGCCAAGCTATACATTTGATACATGCATATATTTAGCAGTATATCATAGTGTGCCCAACAGTCAGTTGTCGAAGCACTGACTCATTTCCATTTGGATTACTTATACATTGGCAATGTTATAACATAATAATGACTATTTTAATCTTTGTTATCAAAATAGCTGCAGGATCTTGCTTGCATGAAATTGTATCTAATAAGCAAGCACAAGCAAATCAGTCTATCCTTCTGTTAATGAAAGTTTAGATCCTTCCTCAGGGATAGCGTTTTTGGAGCAAAAGAAAATCATGTGCAGAATTTTCCCCATTACCTACTTATGTCACTCAGAAAAACTCTTAGTTACTTAAGGCTTTTATAGAAAGTCTAACATGGCCGGAAGAAGCACAAGGCCAGCAGCAGAGTTCCTAGTGACAATGTCTTTGATAGGATTATCTTAAAAGATGCTCATCTTTTGAAAGGAGTTGAAGCAGCTTTATGAAGTACATGCAGGTGGAATGCAAAACGAAGAGCAGAATATCCATTGAAATATCTAGCAAATGCCCAGTGAAACAACTTGCAGGAGTCCTTTTTACTTCGTGTTGAAGCTGATGCCCTCCTAATCTGTTTCTTTCTGTCCATTGCAGCGACTGCTGGGCAACGAATCCTTCGCACTGCCCTACTGGAACTTTGCCACAGGCAAAAATGAGTGTGATGTTTGCACAGACCAGCTCTTTGGAGCATCAAGACCAGATGACCCGGGGCTGATCAGCCCAAGCTCCAGGTTCTCACGGTGGCAAATAGTTTGTAACAGGTATGAGAATACCCAGGGCAAATTCCCATACTGATCAACCCCTGCTTCAGTCAGTATTGTGATCATGGGCTGTACTCTCCATGTGAGTAAAGGCAGGAAAAGAGCCAAGAACTCTTTTTTAAAACTGAGAATCACCACAGTTTGCATGTAGATGGTGCTGTGTAAACTTGTCCCCCTGATATTAGGGAAACAGTTTAAAAAATATTATTTTCTTTTTCAATTGATTCATCCAGTTTGAGGCTGCAAGAATCATAGGGTCACAGTGTTGGAAAGTACCTTCAAAGGTCATCTAATCCAACCCCCCTGCAGAGGGCAGAGAGATCCTGTACTAGGTCAGCCTATTCAGATGTCTCTGGGAATGGGGCTTCACCACCTCTCTGGGCTCCAGTGTTTCAGCACCCTCACGAGGAACTTTCTAACAACTAATCTAAACCTGCCCTGCTCTAGTTTAAAAACACTGCCCCCTGTTCTATTGCTCCATGGTCTGACCAACAGACCCTCCCCAGCTATCCTGTAGGCCACCTTCTGGTACTGAGGTCTAAAGAGTTTGCACACTGGCAAGTGTATCTTCACAGAAGAGCTGCCTGGTGNTAATAAATACATATTTATATAAATATATATTTTAATATATCAGATATATTTAGTGCAGTTTTACTTCAAACTGGCTGAGATTTCTCATGGAAAGCAACACAGAAACAGTCAGGAGCTTGTTGGCAGCTCTCTCTAGACATCAGGGAGAGGGCAGGGCTCTGACGTGCAATGTTGAGACACTACAATATGAGATGCTGTTGGTTACAGTTCTCATGAAACATTCCTCTGTCAGCTCTTGGGCATCTTGCAGTCAGCCAGATGTACCAGGAGTTAAGGGTTTTTCAAAAGATCCTCTTTCTCTGCGTACCTAAGGAACTACTTGAAATTCTAACTTAAGGCATCACTTGTGTTTAAATCTCGTCCTTACTTGTTCACTAAGATAAACAGGGTATTGCTTTTTCTCAAGAAATGAAGTGACTAAACTTTTGCTTTGCCAAGGTAAAGAAAAGAAGGAATTTTATTTGCTTCAGGAGTATCTGAAAATGCAGCCTGATTTTATACTTGATAGCACAGGATATTTTCCACAAATGTTACACCGTTTCTCTCTTCCTTCTTGCTTCTTTCTCTACCTAATATAAAGGACTTGCTTCTAATTATCTAGCAAGCTAACCATGCAATGGTAGGGTGTTGTCCAGACCCTGAAAAAGAGGATGTAGGGCATTGCAGTTGCTTTTCTTCTAAAGAGGGTAAGGGATAGAAAGTGGAATCCTCTTTTCCATAATTCCTTTCATTGTCTTAGCCCATCCCACAGTGTGATTTTCTGCTTGTTTTCCTCTTTTTTTCAGAGTTATAAAAACTGGAGCTTAGCCAGGACTGAAAGTTTTCTATTTCAAAATTGAAAAGATTCTTTAGATTGTCTGTCAAAAAGTAGTGTTGAATAGCCCTCGAGAGGGCTGTGTGAGTAAGTGTGAAGGGAATTGTGTATGCTTCTTCTAAAGCATCCTCTCTCTGTGGAGGATGTGCCTGATGAATCTTGGTTCAAATGACTGATGGTCCATAGATGCTGCAAAGCCATGGAAGACATGGCCTGGTGGCAGTCTGGCTTCCAGGCCATGGGAGATGAAATGAGATAACCCAGGAGGTGGCAGTTCCTAGCTTCTGCTCTCTCAAATGATCAGCCGAGGCTTCTTTTATGGTGTGGGAGTAAAAGTCAACAAGCATCATCATCTTGTGACTTGTGCATCTTTCTGTTCCTTGCTCAGCTTGGATGACTACAACCGCCTGGTCACCCTGTGCAACGGGAGTGATGAAGGGCCGCTGCGGCGGCGGCCGCCCGGGGGCTCTGGGGAGCAGCTGCCGACCGCAGACGACGTCAGGAGGTGCCTTTCCTTACAGGAGTTTGACAGTCCTCCATTTTTCCGCAATTCCAGTTTCAGTTTCAGGTTTGGCCTTGTGTTCTACCAGAGCTGTCTGGGTCATGGGTTTTATTTATGTGTGTTCAGCAGCAAAATATGCTCACTTGATGCTGCTCTTACTCACCCACAGGAATGCACTGGAGGGCTTTGATAACCCAGATGGAGCCCTTAACACGCCGATGATGAGCCTTCATAATTTGGCTCACTCTTTCTTGAATGGGACAAGCGTTCTCCCTCATGCAGCTGCAAATGATCCTATCTTTGTGGTATGTCTTTTTCCCCCAGCGCGAGTGACAGTGTCAGAGAAAGACACCAGACATGTGCAAAGCAAGAAAAGCGAATTCCCTAAAAACAAGTCCTTTGAATATAGATTTTTTTTTTTCTCTCTCTTTTCTCAAACTTTACCATGTCTGCATAGTGGAGAATTGGGCAGGAAGGAATTTGATGAAATTTAACAA
>VZTY01005888.1:0-15731 GCA_013400935.1 Turnix velox
GCACCTTCCACCCCGTCCCAGCCCCATCCCGGGGGATGCTGCGGGGGTAGCACGACTGAACCCACCCCCGCCGTCCCTTCCCGTCCTCCCGCCGCCGCCGTCGGCGCCACCGGCCCCACCCGCCGCCTCCCGCCGCCGCCCTGGCCGGTAAGTCCCGCAGCGGCTGCGAGGCGCTGAAGGTGGTGGCCCGGTGCCGTCCCATGAGCAGGAAGGAGGAGGCGGCGGGTTGGGAGCGGGTCCTGCAGCTGGACGTCAAGCTGGGCCAGGTGAGCATCCGTAACCCCCGTGCCGGCCCTGGTGAGCTCCCCAAAACCTTCACCTTCGACGCCGTGTACGATGCCAGCTCCCGGCAAGCCGACCTCTACGACGAGACGGTGAGGCCCTTGGTGGAGGCCGTGCTGCAAGGCTTCAACGGTACCATCTTGGCCTACGGGCAGACCGGCACCGGCAAGACCTACACCATGCAAGGGGAAGGGGAGAAGCGGGGCGTCATCCCCAGCTCCTTCGAGCACATCTTCACCCACATCTCCCGCTCCTCGCATGACCAGCAGTACCTGGTGAGGGCCTCCTACCTGGAGATTTACCAGGAGGAGATCAGGGACCTGCTGGCCAAGGACCAGAGCAAGAAACTGGAGCTGAAGGAGAACCCTGAGACAGGGGTCTACATCAAGGACCTCTCTTCTTTCGTCACCAAGAATGTCAAGGAGATCGAGCATGTGATGAACTTGGGCAGCCAGGCCCGAGCAGTGGGCAGCACCAACATGAATGAGCGCAGCTCCCGCTCCCACGCCATCTTCCTCATCACCGTGGAGTGCAGCGAGATGGGGCCCGATGGCCAGGAGCACATCAGGGTGGGCAAGCTCAACCTGGTGGACCTGGCAGGCAGCGAGCGGCAGAGCAAGACAGGACCCCACGGGGAACGTCCCAAAGAAGCCTCCAAGATCAACCTCTCCCTCTCTGCCTTGGGCAATGTCATCTCCGCACTGGTGGACGGCAAAAGTACCCACATCCCCTACCGGGACTCCAAGCTGACCCGCCTGCTGCAGGACTCCTTGGGGGGCAATGCTAAGACCATCATGGTGGCCACCTTGGGCCCAGCCTCTCACAGCTATGAGGAGAGCCTCTCCACCCTGAGGTTTGCCAACAGGGCCAAGAACATCAAGAACAAGCCGCGGGTCAACGAGGACCCCAAGGACACTTTGCTGCGGGAATTCCAGGAGGAGATCGTACGTCTGAAAGCCCAGCTGGAGAAACGGGGCATGTTGGGCAAGAAGAGGAGGAGAAGCAGCCGGAGGAAGAAAGGGGTGGATGGAGAAAGTGCCACAGAGAATGAAGGGGAGGATGACAATGAGGAGGGGCTGGAGAAGAACATGGAGAACTACTTGAAGGAACAGAAGGAGAGGCTGGAAGAAGAGAAGGCCGCCATCCAGGATGATCACAGCCTGGTGAGCGAGGAGAAGCAGAAACTGCTGCAGGAGAAGGAGAAGATGATTGAGGACCTGCGGAAGGAGCAGGAGGCCACTGAGCTGCTGGCCACTAAATACAAGGTATGTGTCACTGAGTCCTGTTTGGGATGATGCTGAGGGAAGAACCTGCCTCTAGCAACCTCATGGGGCACTTGAATGGGTTCCAGGACGAGTGTCTAAGCAAGGTGGGCCCCCAAAGAGACTGTCCATGAAATGTGTCCATTTAAGGTGGGCTCCCAAGTTGGATTTCCATGCAAGGTGTCTGTGCAAGCTGGGCTTTCAAGCAAGATGTTCAAACAGAGTGGGGTTCCAAGTAGGGTCTCCATGCAAAGTGGGATCTCAGGCAAGGTGTCCATGCAAGGTGGACTTCCAAGCAGGGTGTCTAAGTGGGCGTTCAAGTAGGGTGTACGAGAAAGGTACGTTCCCAAATGGTGTCCAAGCAAACTGAACCCCCAAGCAGGATGACCATGCAAGGTATCCGTGCAAGGTGGGCTCCCAAGCAGGGCATCCCTGCAAGGTTGTCTCTCAAGTAGGTTCTTGATGCAAGGTGGGCTCCCAGACAGAGTTTCTATGCAAGATGTCTATCTAAGGAAGGCTTCCAAGTAAGGTGTTCTGCAAGGTGGGCACCCAAGTAGGATGTCCACTAAGGTGTCCAAGCAAAATAGGGTCCCAAGTATGATGTCTGTGTAGGGTGGGCTCCCAAGAGGATGTTCAGGCAGGATATCCAAGCAGGATATATCCAAGCAGGATGCCTGGGAGCAGGCCCACGCTCCTCTGTAGTGCTGGGGTGGGGGTTTCCCTCAGATATAGCCTTGCATGGGGACCTCCTGTGGGAGATCCTTGGGGGTGGGCCATGGGGTGGGAAGGTCTGTGGGTGAGCAGATCACTGGTAACATGAATTTGCTGTGCTCAGCTCTCATCTTCCTCACCACAACAAAGCCACCAGCAGGGCTGTGATGATGCAGATATATCCTCCCCGGTGGTCTCAGGAACACACCCAGAGCTGGGTACATGGTGTCTCCTGCTCCTTGTGCCCCCCAGGTCCTCCTGGACCATCTCAAATCCTTCCTGCCCCCCTGTAGTGAGGGAGGGCACCCCCTGAGCCACCAACTTGGAGATACTGGGGGCCAGAGGAGCTATGATGGCCCCAGTCCAGCCCCTGATGGCCTTGATGGGAGTCCAGGGATGCACCACTGCTGTCCCCCCACTGTCACCGATGAGTCTAGAGGTCCAGACTGGGTGAGACTTGTTCCAGACCCCCTCTGCCTGCTGCAGGGCTGAGACAGGGATGGGGAAGGAGTATCCTGACTCACCACATGGTGCTCTGGCCACCAGCCCCTGACACCATGGTGGCCGGATGTGATGTTGGCTGGGGACCTGGCACTGAGCCCTCCAGGCCATGATGGAGGGGATTTTGAGGCTGAGCTGGGGGGATGCTCCTGAAGTCCCTATGTGGATTGTTTGGGGACACATGGCGGTGTTTGGGGATGTGTGACTGTGTTTGAGGACACATGGTGTTGCTCAGAGACATCTAGCTGTACTCGGGAATGTGTGGCTATGCCTGGGGACACACGTCAGTGCTCAGGGGCACATGCTGGTGTTTGGGAACACATGGAGGTGCTCAGGGACACATGACAGTGTTTGGGGATACATAGCAGTGCTTGGGTACCTATGGCCATACTCAGGAAGACATGAAGGAGCTTGGGGGGGACACATGACAGTGCCTGGGGATGCATGGCAGTGCTTGGGGACATGTGGCTGTGCCCAGGGACATCTGATGATGCCCAGTGATGTGTGGCTATGCCCAGATGCCCACAGGTTCACAGTGGGATGGTACGGGGGGATGACACCTGTAACCACCTGTGGTGGGTGTCCCATGGTGAGTAATGTCCCATGGCAGATGTCCACAGGACCCTTATCATGGTGGTTCCCCTCTCTGTCACCACTGGCTGGGTGCCACAGCATGTCCTTGCATAACTGCTGAGTAATGGGGCAGGGCCAGAGGAGAGGTGACACCACTATGTCCCCTGCAGTGGCCTTCAGAGCATCTGGCTGAGAGGGTGAGGGACTGTCACAGCAGTGAAGTGTAACCCTGGGGGTAAAACTACCCCTTGGAGGAGCAGAGCCTGTGATAAGGAGATATTGGTAGCTTCCCCAAGTGGTCTGGGTATCTGTGCCATGCAGCAGGGCCAGGCAAGAGATGTACACCCTTGTCCCCCAGATGCATATCTTGGCCACCATCTATGTCTTAGATACCCAAGTGTGTGCCTTGGACACTCAAATGTGCATCTTGGCAAACAGATGTCTACCCTGGGACCCAGATTTGCACCTTGGCCACCCAGATATGTATTCTGACCTTTCAGATGTGAGTTCTGGCACCTACTTGTGAACCCTGGCAGCCAGATAGGCATCCTTGGATCCAGATATGCATTCTGACCACTCATAAGGGTGCCTTGGCCACGTGTGTGTGGTACCTGGCACTCAGATGGGCATCTCAGTCATGCACCCTGGACTACCAGATGTGCACCTTAGCACCCAGATCTTAGCATCTAGGTGTGCATTCTGGCCACCTGGATGTGCACCTTGGCCATCTATATGTGCACCTTGGCACCCAGTTGTGCACTCTGGCCATCCAGATGTGCATATTGGCAACCAGATGTGCACTCAGGCTGGGGTCAGCAAGGCAAGAAAGTGGCCAGAGAAGGGATTTGGGTGACAGAAATGATCTGTGTTGAGCAGCTTAACTCTCGATTCATCCCATGTGGAGGAATCCTGCTTTGGGAGAAAACCCTGTAATCCTCCCTCCATGCAGCCATAAACCCCACAGGGAGATGAGGAGGCACTCTAAACTGGCCCATTCCCCTCTATTTACCCCTCAGTCTCCTCCTTGCACCCCAGTAGGGTATTGGGGACCCTCGGCATCACCAGGAAGAGGGAGTGAGGGGTCCATAGCATCTCAGTTCCTGCCGTGCCAGAGAACTGTGGAGTCAGGTGAGGGGAACTGCTCTTGGAGGTCACGGCAGGACAGGGTTAAATGAGACATTAGGAAGAAGTTCTTCCCTGTGAGGACAGTGAGACACTGGCTCAGGTTGCCCAGAGTGGGGGTGGAGATCCCACCCCTGGAGACGTTCAAGGTCAGGCTTGATGAGGCTCTTAGCAACCTGATCTAGTGCAAGATGTCTCTGCTTACTGCAGAGAGTTAGACTAGATGGCCTTTGATGCACTTTTCCAACTCTTATGATTCTATGATTCCCTGACCCCACTCTTCTTTGTCCCCCCAGGCAATGGAGAGCAAGCTGCTCATTGGCGGCAGGACTATCGTGGACCACACCAATGAGCAGCAGAAGATGCTGGAGCTGAAGCGGCAGGAGATTGCTGAGCAGGTAATGGCATGGGGGTCTGTCTGTTTGGGTGATGGGGTGTCCTGGATGGAGGTGGGACTATGCCACCTCTTGGCTCTCAATGTTTCTCCTCTGACACTGCAGAAGCGCCGTGAGCGGGAGATGCAGCAGGAGATGCTGCTGCGGGATGAGGAGACCATGGAGCTGCGAGAGACCTACACCTCCCTGCAGCAGGAAGTGGAGATCAAAACCAAGAAACTGAAGAAGGTGAGTGTGATGTGGGGCTGGTGTTGGGACTCATCCTTCTTGCCACCAATTCCATCCTGCCCCATCCCAACATGTCACCCTCATCCATCCCATCCCACCCAATCCCATGTTGTCACCCAAACACCTCTCTATCCTGTCCTAGCTCACCCCAGTCTATTCCATCTCACTCTATCCCAGTCTTTCCCACACAATCCCATCCCAGTCTTTCCCAGTCTATCCCATCTCATCCCAAGTCCATCTCACTCTATCCCAGTCCTTCCCTCCACAGTCCATCCCATCCCATCTCACCCTAGTCTATCCCAGTCCTTCCCACGCAATCCAATCCCATCCCAGCCCATCCAATCTCACCCCAGTCCATCCCTGTCCTTCCCAGTCCATCTCACCCCATCCCATCCTGCCCCAGCTGGGGGAAAGGGTCTCCCTTGTCCCGCTGCAGCTCCCGAGCAGTGGGGCTGAAGGGCTGTGCTCCCCCCCACAGCTGTATGCCAAGCTGCAGGCTGTGAAGGCAGAGATCCGGGACCAGCATGACGAGTACATCCGTGTGCGCCAGGACCTGGAGGAGGCACAGAATGAACAGACGCGGGAGCTGAAGCTCAAGTAGGTGCTCATGGGTTGGGTGTGTGTCCCTGTCTCCCCCCACAGCACCCAGATGCAGCCATGCTGGGGCTGCAGGACTGAGCTGGGGTGTATAGTACAAAGCTGGGGTGCTCCTAGCGGGTTTAGTGTGCACAGAGGAAATCTGGGTGCTCGGAGCAAAGCTTGGTTCACAGGGAAGATTTAAGGTGTTCAAAGCAGAGCTGGATGCTCAAAGCAAAGATGGGTGTCCAGAGCTGATTTGGGGTGCACAGGGCAGATTTGGAGTGCTCGGAGGACAGCTGGGGTGCTCAGATGAAAGGTGAACTGGTTACTCAGGAAATTTGGGATGCACAGAGAAAAGATGGATGCTAAGAGTATGTTTAGGTGCACAGAGCAGATATGGAATGCATGGAGGAAAGCTGGGGTGGTCTGAGCAAATTTGAGGTGCAGAGAGCAGATTTGGGGTGCTCAGAGCAAATTTGGGGCCCACGGGGCAGATCTGTGGTGCTCAGAGCAGAGCTGGGATGCTCGGGGCAGATTTGGACTGCTCAGAGTGCATCTGAGGTGCACAGAGAAAAGCTGGGGTGCTGAGAGCAGATCTGGTGACCATCCACCTGTACTGCACACTGGTGTGGCCCCAGCTGGAGCCCGAAGCTGGAGGTGTTTAGCTGGAGAAAAGGAGGCTGAGGGTAGACCTTGCTCTCTGCAAGTCCTTGAAAGGAGGATGTAGCCAGAGAGGGTTGGGCTCTTCTCCCAAGGAACAGGCCATGGGACAAGAGAGGACAATCTCAGGGGGCCAGGGGAAGGCTAGGATGGGATTTGGGGACAATTTTGTCATAGGAAGAGTTTAAGCCAAGTAGCAGTTGCACTCCCCTCTGCAACATGCTCCAATTTTGGCTTCAAACTCTTCACCCCTGAATGTTCACCTGTATCTCCTTCTCTTCCTGACATCCCTTCCTTCTCCCTTCCTGACCTTCCCCCTTCCTCTCCATCACTTCTGTCACACAAACTCCTTCCTCTCTCTTTCTCCTGGCCCATCAATGACTCAGGTACTTGATCATCGAGAACTTCATCCCACCAGAGGAGAAGAACAAGATCATGAACCGCCTGTACTTTGATGGTGAGGAGGACCAGTGGAAGTTCCAGCCGCTGGTGCCCACCGGAGGGTATGTCCATCCCCCACTCGCTGCTTGGATATATTTTTTTAGTAGAATTTGTTGTTTAGGATTTAATGCTTCTCTTGATTGATGATTTTAGAAACTGCAATCAAATGAAGAGGCGGCCAACCTCTGCAGTGGGGTATAAGAGGCCCATCAGCCAGTATGCCCGGGTGGCCATGGCCATGGGGTCACATCCTCGCTACCGGGTAAGCCAGAGGGTATGATAGATGGATGGTTGGATGGATAGATGGATGAGTGAATGGGTGGAGGAATAGTAGGAAGAAAGGAAGAATAGATGGATGCATGGGTAGATGGATGAACAGCTGAGAAGAAAACAAGCTTGTGATGATCTGTGATACATCAGTGCAAGCTCCCAGCTTTATCCTCCCTTGTTGCAGGATGGGTGGCAATGCTCTTAGCCAGTCCCTTTGAGAGGATAAGGCACTTCAGCATTTGTTTCTGGGCTTAGGTCTAGGAAAGAAGGAAGAAGTTCTTAGTTGTTTAGGAAGAAGTTCTTCCTCGTGAGGGTGGTGAAACACTGGCCTGGATTGTCCAGAGTGGTGGTGGAGACCCCATCCCTGAAGACATTCAAGGCCAGGCTTGCTGAGGCTCTAAGTGACCTGATCTAGTGCAGGATGTCTGTCCCTGCTCACTGTAGGGAGTTGGACTAGATGGCCTTTGAAGGTCTCTTCCAACTCTATGATTCTGTGATTTTATAAAAGACCAGAAGAGCCTGAGCAGAGCCAGGAGCAACTGCCAGAGGAGGGTTCCTCTTCTTGACCTGCCCATCAGTTTCTCTTGGACTGTGCCAGAGCTGGTGCCATGTTTTGCCACATGGTGACCCCCATGTTGACTTTCTCTTTGCTCTGTCCCAATTGCAGGCTGAGAATATCATGTTCCTGGAGTTGGATGTCTCCCCTCCAGCCATCTTTGAGTTCGAGCGGAGCAGGGACCCAGCAGAGCAGGACCCTCGGGCTCTCCACATGGAAAGGTTGATGCATCTGGACAGCTTCCTGGAGCGGCCGGCGACCTCTCGCGTGAGGAAATCCCGCTCCTGGTGAGTGCTGGTGGGCTGGGGAGGGTGTGATGAGATCATTAAATCCAACTGACATCAGTCATTGTTTAAGTAGTAAAAATAGGGTAATGATGTGGTGTATCATCATAAACATTTTATCATGGGAGGTGTTGGACTTTGGACAGAAGAGGTCCTAGAGATGCTGCGAGAGCTGGACCTCCTCTGCTGTGGGAAGGGAATAAGAGGGGGCTGAGAATGTTGAGGGGTTTAGCCTGGAGAAGAGAAGGCTACGAGGAGACCTTAGAGGCCTTTCCAGTTCTAAAGGCCTCCAGAAAAACTTGGGAGGGACTCTGAAGCGGGGGGGGAGCAAACTGTTTATTTATTCTGGGTGAGCCCTTGTCCCAGGTTGCCCAGAGAAACTGTGACTGCCCCATCCCTGGAGGGGTTCAAAGACAGGTTGGACAGGGCTTGGAGCAACCTGGGCAGATAAGGAGGTGACCCTGCCCAGGGACAGGGGTGGCACTGGGTGGGTTTTAAGGTCCCTTCCCACCTACCATTCTGGGATTCGATGACCCAACTCAAACCAGGATTTTTCTGTTCATCTCTCTGCCAACTTCCAGGTGCCCCACGCCGCGGTCACTGACATCCTCCACCACGCATGTCTCCCTCACCTCCAGCTCCCCCCATGCTGCCACAATGCCAGCTCAGGAGTGACATCCCAGACCCCCCTCATCCTCCCCATGCTGCCCCACAGCCAGGACTGTGTATCCCTCTCCACAATGGACAAGGAGGGGGCTCTGGCTGGCATTGGCATCATCTCCACTGGCCCTACTTCATCTTTGTCTTCAGCTCTGTCGTGTGCGCGTGTGTTTGTGTCAGACGCTCACCAACAGCCCCCCAGGGCCAGGGGAGATGCCCTCTTCTTCCTTTTGTCCCCTCCTACCCCAAATCGTCCTGGATCTGGATCTGGATCCATCACTTTATTTATTTAATGTATTTATTTATGGACTGCATCAGGACTGGAGGACACCCAAGTCTAGCAGTGGGCACCACGCTGGTGGCTCCTCAGGTTATCTCATCTCCCACCCCTACCCACGCAGGGCTGGGGACATGGGGACACCTCCAGGGTGGCCACCACCCACGTATCACCCACCATCAGGCTCCACTGAGCTGTCAGGAGAGGACATATACCCTTCTTGGGAGGCTTCAGCAGGTCAGTCACCTATGGACACAGATGCTGCATTTGCTCTGCTGTATCGTGGTGAATTTGGTGGTTTCTACAAGGATTTGGAGACTTCCTGGTCACATCTCAGTGACTTCTGGGCATGGCTGTGGCTCATGAAATGCCAGCTCCGTCTTGCAGATTAAACCAAAGCAAGTGGATCCCAGTGGTGCTGGGGCTTTGCTGTGCCATGCTCTGGAGGTGGCAGGTCCTGTCCTCTCAAGTTGCCTGTCACTACCCTATGTGGATGTTCAACCCCTCGCATCAAGGAGAAACCAGAGGGGATGCCACCATGCTGGCATCTCAAGGCCATGAAGAAATGCAGGACAAGATGGTGATGCCTGCAGGAGTCATCTCACCATCGTTGTCCTCCAGGCTTTGTAATCCACATGGAGGTCACTTCCTAGACGGGAGAACTCTCCTGGTTCATGGAAGGATGGATGGAGATGAAATAGGTAATGGCCATGTGGCCACTCTGGAGATCTGAAACCAACCCCAGGCTGGTGCCAGGACATATTTTGGGAGTGATTATCTTCTTCACTCTGTTTTGTCTCTGGCCATGGAACATCAGATGGAAGATGTGTTCCTCACTGCTTTCCCATTTGTGGTCCTCAACTGAAACACACCAAAGGACAACTCCATGTCCAGCTGGACCATGATCACATCCACATGGAAGCCTTTCCAGCAAACCAGAGGATGGGCTGAGCTGCTTTCAACATTTATATGCTTCTTGTGTCTCATTGTGCGTGTGGATTTCAACATCTCCCACACATCTTCTCCATTTCCTCACCACTGCCAGCAACTTCCAAACCTCTGTAGCACAAACCCCAAGATGACTGGCTCCCAGGATGGCACTCAACCCATGGCGAAGCAACCCAAGATAGAATCCAACCCATGGTGATGATACCAAACTCATGGTGACGGGACCCATCTAAGGTGATGGCACCCAATCTGTAGTGACGGGACTCAACTTGTGATGATGGCACCCAACCTATGATGATGGGACCCAAGATGGGACTCAACCCATGGTGGTAGGACTCAACCCATGGTGATGGTCCCACTCTCCACGTGTGTGTATATTTACACCTGTGTGTGTGTGTTGGGATGTGTGTGTGTGTGTGTGTGTGTATATCCAAGGGATCCACACCAAGGGGTCTATCCACCCTTAATGTGACTGATGTACAGGGGACAAATCCCATGGGAGTTGGGGCTTTTTTGAGGCATTTTTTTTTTCGGTGGTTTGTTTAGTCATTTTGATTTTTTTTTTATTTTTTTTTTTTAGGTTTGGGCATTATTTGTTTGTGGTTTGGGAGTGGGGTGGGATCTGTTTGGGATTTTCAAGGTGAGGGCCTTGATTAGGACCAAAATTTTTTGTGCCTGTTGCTGTGGTGGTTTTTATTTAGGGCTCAAAAGTTGAGCATGTGGTGGCCCCATCTGTGTCACTCTCTACATATGGATTTACAGGACATATTATAAATATATATATAGTATACATACTCCGTGGGGAGAGGTGCTTCATCTCCTGCTCCCTCTGGCTTTGGGTGGACACCTCTTGGATATGCTGTAACGTAGCTTTGCAACCCCCCTGCCCCGGTGCCGGCCACCACCGGGAAGTGGCCAGAACCCTCCAAAAAATTGGCCACGACACCAATAAAGGAATGAACATCATTGCAGAGGGTTTCCATGGTCTCCTTCATCCACTGGGTTTTGGGCTCCTGTTGGGTGTGTTGGAGATGAGGATTTGGGATTTCAGCTCTTCTTCCATGTGCTGTAGATGAAGATTTGGGATTTGAACTCATATTGGATATAAGGATTTTGAATTCGGGCTCCTTGTGCATGTGCTGGAGACAAAGATTAGGGATTTGGGCTCTCCTTAGATGCATGGAAATAGGATTTGGGCTCCTGTTGGGTATCTTGTTGGAGATGAGAATTTGAGATTTGAGTTCCTGATGCATGAGGGACAAAAGGATTTAGGATGTGATGCCACCCTGTGGCCTGTCCGTGTACTGCTGGAGCTCTGCAAAGACAAGAACTTGCTCTTTTTTCTCTTCAGTGGTTGTTTCTGAGAGTGGCTGAGGCCATCTATCAGAGCCTCAGCAAGCTTGGGCTGAATGTCTCCATGGATGGTGCCTTCACCACATTTTTTGGTTTGCAGATGGTGGATCCCTCCATGACCAAAGTATGTTCCACAGCACATTTTGCACACAGCAGTAGGTTTCCAGTGCTCCGTGGTGGAACGCAAGACCTCCTCGCAATGAATTTCCCCAGCTTTAGATTCTGTGTGAGGGAATATCATTGTCCTTTGTCCTCTTGAGCCCAGTTTCTATGTCCCCCTCCTTTACTGGGCACTGGTGAGGCTCCACCTCATAAGTTCGTAAGTTGACAATCATGTGGGGACTTTTCAGATCATCAAGTCTTACCATCAGCCCAATTCTTGACAAGCCTTGTACCCAGACAGGGACACAAACCCTTGACCCTCAGATTTGGAGTCTGATGCTCTCCCACCTGAGATATTCACCTCCAGTGCTGGAGCCAGTTTTGGCCCCTCACATCCCAAGAAAAAGCCCTTGAGCAGCTGGAGCAGGTGTAGAGAAGTGCAATGGAGCAGCTGAAGGGTCTGGAGAGCATAGAGAAGGGTCTGGAGATGTTCTGAGGGAGCTGGGGCTGTTCAGATGGAGGAAAGGAGGCTGAGGAGAGACCTTCTTGCTTCCTGCAAGGAGGAAGGTGTAGCCAGAGGCATCAGGCTCTCCTCCCAAGGAAGAGGCCATGGGACAAGAGAGAACGGCCTCAAATTGTGCCAGGGGAGGGCTAGGATGGGGCTAATGTCTTCTCAGAAAGGACCTCAAAGTCCCCACAGTAACCACTCCCTGCTCTGGGCAGGGACACTTCCCACCAGCCCAGGTTGCTCCAAACCCTGGCCTTGAACCCCTCCAGGGATGGGGCTGCTCTAGGCTGCAGGGGGTGATGGAAAGGAACCCTTTGAGTTGTCACGGAGGAGACAGGACAGGAGCTGGGATGGAGAAGGAACAGCAAGACCTTCCACCTGCCCCATGTCCCCACTTTGCTCTAGGGTTTACCAGGCTCACTCATGACAGGGTGGGGACAGTATTGTCATGTCCTCCTATGTCCTGTCCCCACACACTGGAATGGATGAAAGCCATAGGCTGCAACTGGGAGCTATTGGGAGAGCACAGTGAGGACCCAGAGCAGCTCCCAGGCTCCAGCACAGACACAACAGCACTGCCTTCACCTTCTGGTTTTAATGGTCGCCCTGGGGGGCTGGTGGGACGCCAGTGGGACACCTGTAGGACGCCCTCCTTCCTAGGGCCAGCTCCACACCACAACCAGCACCATACTGGCCCCCTTTGTGGCTCTCAGTCCCCCCACACACACTCCCCCGGCACAGCCAGGGCTGGTCCCTTTTCTGCTTCACAGTCTGGGGGTTTGGAGGCTGAAGCCTTGTGCGGGGGCTCTGTCCTTGCACTGTGGGGTTCATCCTGGTGTGCAAGGGAGTCCATCCTAGTGCGCAAAGGTCTGTCCTGGTACTGGGAGAGTGTCCACTTTGGACTGGAGGTGGTCCCGACTGGCATTGGGAGAGTCTGTCGTGGTCTGGGGGAGTCCCCCCTGGTGTTTGGGGAGTCTGGCCTGGCCTGCGGGCATCCATTCTTGGTGGGGGAGGAGTAGGACGCTACAGGAAGCCGGGGAAGGCAAGCTGCAGCAGCAGGATTGTGACCACGATGAGGCCAGCACAGAGCACCAGCAGGAGCCAGACAGGGAGGGAACCTGGGGGAGGAGAGAGAGAGGGTGAGGCCAAGTGCTCTGTTTGTAGTTCCCCACCCCCAACAAAAAACACCTTGGGAACCCCCCCCAAAACTGTCACCCACGCCGGCTGGGCAGCAGATGGAGCTTGCAGCGACTGTCCACGGCCACGCTGAGCAGGGCAGCCTCGTGTCCCTCCAGCAGCTCCCGCCCACTGCCGCTCTCGGGGACAAAGGCCACATCCGTCACCACGATGCCATGGGCCTCCCTCACGTAATACAGCCTCTGTGGGGACGCACAGCAGTGAGGGGTGAGGGGGGGGAGTTAGGTTGAGCCCCCCCAGGTAACCCCACGGCTGCCCCACATCTCCCCCCTCACCCCGACATCTCACCTGCAGGGAGAAGGCGATGTGGATGGCCACCGAGCCTGTCACCGTGCCCAGCCCCAGGAAGGTGCCTGACTCGCTGGGGGGGAAAGGAGGGAGGGGAACATGGTAAATTGGGAAGGGACACAGAAAACTCGGAAGGGACCCAGTAAATTGAGGGGGGAAAGAGGGAATGGAAGCACCCACAAAATAAACTGTGCAGGTACAGAGTAAACTGGGTGGGGACAGAAAAAATTGGGAGGGGACATAGTAAACTGAAGGGGGGCACAATGAACTGGGGGGAGATACAATGAACTGGGGAGTAGCAGTGAATCAAGGTGGGACAGAATAAATTAGGGAGGGACATCGTAAACTAGGGGGGGACACTGTGAACTTGGGGAGGAAGCAGCGAATTAGGGATGTCCCACCTCCCACCCTGACCCCTCCTTGGTACCTGACTGAGAGGCAGGAGATGACCTCAGTGCCGCAGGGTCTGGTGAGGAGGGGGAGGAAGCTCTTCCCATCCCACTTGGTGAGGTAGGAGGGCGGAGGCCGGCGCTCCCGCTTGTGCGGCACCTGCACCGTGTAGAGCCTCAGGGCTCCCCGATCATCCTCCACTGCCCCGAACCTGCCCCATAGACGGTGTGTCACTCCCTGGCACCTTCAGAACCACCCCTTCCCCAACCCAGAGGATGGAGGTCCAGAGGTTTCTGTGCCCCCCTAACCTGCAGGCCTGATAGCGGTAGGCCTTATCAGGGATGCCAGGCAGGTTCTGGTTCCAGTGCAGCCCTGTCACCAACTGGTCCCGCTGCCACACGCAGCACTGGAAGTCCCGGCCTGCCGTCACCACCTGGGCAGAGAAGGTGGAGTGGGGTTGAGCTTCTCCCCAGCCCCATCCTCAGTGTTCCCCCAACCCAGTACCCTTAGTTTCCCACCCAATCCTGTCCCTGCAATGTCTCCTACTGCCCCACAGCTCCTCCCCAACCCTGTCACCCAGTGCCCCAAAGCTGGAGAAGGTCTGAGAAGGGCTTGAAGTCTGGAAGGGTCTGAGAAGGGTCATCCTGGTATCCCCACAGCTCTCCCCAACCCAGTGTCCCCCTATCCCCACTGCTCCAGGAAGAGGGTGTCCTGAGGTGGGTCTGAGGCCTGGGGGAAGAATCTGAGGTTTGGGGGGAGTCTGAAGTCTCAGGAGAAGGATAGGGGTGCAGATCTGAGGTCTCAGATAGTGAGGTGGGCAGGCTTGAGGGGGGCTCCCCCTCCCATCCCACCCTCACCTTGTTGTCTGGCCCCATGGCAATGTCCTCGATCTCCCCATCATGGGCTTTGAACTCCAGCGTCTTCTTCATACTGGGGAACTGGTGGAAGCACAGCAGGGTGTGGGAGTGAGGCAGCACCCGGAGAAGGGTGAGGGCATCCCAGTGCTGCCCCAGTGCTCCCAGTTTGTACCTCCCAGAGGCGCAGGAAGCCATCAGCACCGCCAGTGACGAGGAGGGAGGCGTCCGGGCTGAAGCTGACAGCCTTCTGCAGGGCGTCAGGGCTGCTGTCGCTGCGCACGCGGTGCAGGGTCTCCACCCTCACACCCCCGCTCTGGGGTTGTGTTCCCCCCTCTGCCACCGGGGTGGGGGGGCCCTTCCGCCTCCGCGGGCCTGTCTCCCCACTGTCTGCTGTGGGGTAGAGTCATAGAGCCATCACACAGCTCCTCATCACCACGGGGAGGTGTATGTGGCAGGAAGGAGACCACGCGGCGCTCTACAAAGCACTGATGACACTGTAGGAACAGGGTTGGAGGGAACACCGAGGGGGACATTGGGGGCACGGGGTAGGGGGAGCTGGAGGAGGATTAACTATGGAACCAGTNTAACTGTGGGACAGGCAAGGGGGAAAATGGTGTTGGTTGTGGGGGGGTGAGTAACTGTGGAACCAGTTTGGGGGTGAACTGTGGGGGGAACTGGAGCCAGTTGGTGGGTGTAACTGTGAGACCACTTGTGGGCCTGCAGAAGAGCAAACCAGGGCCAGTTGGAGGGAAGAACGGTGCGGCAGAGTGGAGTCTCACCATGGGAGGGCTCAGGGGCAGTGACACTGAGGCGCAGGATGTGGCAGTGCTCGTCCTGCCCTGCAGCGATGACATCCCCAGCCAGAGCCATGCTCATGGTGGCACGGGTCTGTGTGTCATGGCAGTGCAGCAACCAGGCACTGAGTTCACCTCCCCGCCGCTCCAGCTGCAGAAAGTGCTGGGGGGTGGGAGAGACACAGAGGGGTCAGAGTGTGCTCCCCACAATTGGTCACCCCATGATGGGGACACTCACAATTCCTCAACCCCCTCATCCACCCTCCATCCACTTCTGCCACCAGCCCTGTCTTCCCAGTGTCCCACTCACACTCCAGCTGCAGGAAGTACTGGGGGAAAGACAGAAGATGGGGAGGGAAAGAGAGCATCCCCCAATAGGTCACCCTCATCCTGAGGACCCTCACACACACCCCCCCAATTTGCTCATCCCCCCTCATTCACTCTCTGCCCCCAGCCCTGTCCCAGCAACTTCCCCCAAACGGTCCCACAGTTA
>VZTY01005892.1:0-23815 GCA_013400935.1 Turnix velox
AGATCAGCAGAAGGATTGGCCTGCAAGCTGTGGACACTACCTCAGGTGTCATTTTGTGGATGTTTTTCATATTAATTACAAAGAGGAATCCCTTCAGCAGGGTCTGGAGGTGGGGTTTGGGATTTTCTAGCCTATTTCTGATTGACATGCAGACAGGAAATGCACAAAGGAGCAAGGATGGTTGCTAATGCCAAACCTGAGCTTCTGTCCAAGCAGAAACACAGCTCCCCAAAGAAGTCAGTCTGCAGATGCTCAGGCTGCAGATTAGGACTGCATCTTGTTTTGCTTAATAAAGCTGACATAGTAGGATTACCAGCAGCTCCAGATGGTTTGACACATTGCAGGACAGTCCAGGGCTCTGATTAAATTCCCTGTTAACCTCTACAGCCTTCTCCAGTGAGAGTCATTTCTTCTCACAGCAGATCATGTCAGAAGGAGTCAGGCAGAGAGATTATCAAAGGTGGAACAGAAGCCAGCCCTGAGGTTACTGGCCCAAAGCAAAGCTGAAGGATTACTGAGCAGCTCTGCAGCAGGTTTGGGATTAACTCAGACTTGAGTGTTCTTCTCAGACAGTAAAACCAGAAAAATTACAAGGTGCCTAATGGGAATATCTACCTCTAGACAATCACACCCGATGGAAGGAGGTGTCCAGCAAAGAGTACAACAACGTGGCTTGAGGGAGAATAGAAGTATTTCCAGAGAGCAGAGATTTATAGCTTCAACGGCCACTAGATGTTGCCACCGTTCTTCTGTGAGTTACCTGGGGTTTTGGCATCCGCCTGATGTGGTGTTAAGTCTGGAGGTTTTAAAATCTTAGGATATCCTTCCCTCCTAATCTCTCCTCTTTTGGCGTTCACATATGATGTTGCCCAGTGCCACATAGCACAGGAGGCAGCCAGCCTCATACCTGGGAGTTTTGGCAGCCAGAGGCTTGTGGCAGCTTGGAGGGGATTCCTGGGCTGCCCACCAAGTAACACACCAAGGGGACACCAGGTATTTCAACAGGCTTCCTGATCAAATCCTACCCATTTCTGCCCCAGTCCTACAACTCAGGTGCACAAGAATGCAGTTCAAAATGACATTAATTTTCAAGATACAATTCAGAGGAAGCAAAACTTTGTGCAGGCTGTTCCTAAGGCCACTTTAGCAAAGGGTATATTTGGAAAGAGGGTCACAGTTCCTCGTATGAAGTGTTGAATGTCCTCCAGGCAGCACACACATTATGCTGCTGACCTCAGTGGAAATCCATGTACTCAAGGAAAGATTGAATTTAGCCCTCAGCCCTCACCATGCTCCAGGTAAATCCTATGCCACCACCCCAAAAACTAAAACAGATCATCAAGAAGGGCATGTAATAATTTCAAACTTTGAACACTGAGTAGCATAAGTGGGCAAAACAAGAGTCCTACAGAACGTAGTAGCATAGAATCACAGAATAGTTTGGGTTGAAAGGGACCTTAAAGATCTAGTTCCACCCCCTTTCCATGGGCAGGGACACCTCCCTCTAGACAGGTTGCTCAGTGCCTCCTCCATCCTGGCCTTAAACACCTCATTCTATGATTCTCTTCTCAGCAGAAAACCCACTGAGCTGCTGAACCTGGCATTGTGGTAAGGCACAAGTGAGGTGTCTGCTAGACCCACCACTGACATTTCTAGTGAAACAAACACATCTATCATTCAAGAGAACTTGTGAATAGAGAGGAGAAAGGAGCAGGATTTAGTTCTCTGCCCAGTAAGTGAAAATGGAGACACAATTTTATTCAAAGGTAGAGCAGGAGGTGAGAATCTCAGCCAAAGATGTGGCTTGTTGCCTAAGTGTTGGATAGGATGTTGCTTTTTACAAATCAACCCATATGTCCTGTTGCCATACAACCTTCTGGGTTCAAGCTCAGGCTCTGTGCAGTCCACCCCAGCACCAACCTGAGCTATTGCCTCTCACTCATAAAGGCACATGCAGATGAAAATAACCTCTGGAGGATCATGGTTGCAAGGACAGAAAGGGACTTCACATAGCACTGAACGAGGGCCGTGGATCATCTTTCAAAGTGGAGGTAGCCAAGGTCTCTTCAGAATCTGAGCTTGATGACAGCCACAGACACAAGAGCACTGGAAGAGGTCAAAAGCTACTAGAGTTTCTGAGGAGATCGATGATTGCTCCTGGAAACTAAACACTACTCACCAGCAATTAGGGAGTAAAGGAATCTCCACGTTTGATCATTTCAGTTTCTAGTTACCTTTTCTGAGCCCTGGACAAAGATCCCACCCTGTACTCTCTACCCCTATCTTACTTTCCTTCATAGTCTTTTCTACCTCTCTTGTTATCAATTCCTCAATAGCCTGCCTGCTTCTAACACAAGACCTTGACCTGGCATACAAATGCCCTTTGTCCCCATCAGACCATAGCTCCCATCAGTCCTTGAAGCTGGATTTCAAGGTCCTTGGATTTATCCCTAAGCCCACTTACCTCTTGCCCCTTGGGGATTCACAGAAGGGGTCTTGTTTCTTGGGTTTGTCTCACCCTGAAGTGCTGTGGACTGCCTCCTAATTGCTGGCCATGCCTGCTTGTAAGTTTGTTGAGATCTATACTCTCTCCTGAGCTGTACAAGAGGGCTCACATCCATTTCTTGCTCATTACCTCTAATTAACAGCTAGCCATGGGGCACTCTCCTCTCTTCCAGACTGTTCAGCTCCCTGCTGGAGCAGCTGTGAACCTCTGGGGCAGGAGGAAGGAGAGGAGCAGCAGGTCATGCTCCTAGCATGAGGGAAGAGCAACCACTTTGAGACAACATCTTTTGGAGCCACCTGGCACAAACTGTTCTCCTCAGGCTTAATTTGTGCTTAGGAAGACACAGGAGATGATCAGGGGAATAATACAGCAGCTATAAATTGGTCTGGAAACAGCTGGTGGAAGCACACAGAGAATTTAGCATCATCCTGGTGACTGCAACAAAGTGCCACAGGGTGGTAGGTGGATTTCTTCGCACCCCATAACATAAATCACATTGATTTCTTAGATGATTATCCAAACAGGGACAGAAATTTATTAAAATTAAAACATCTGTACTTCATGCCTTTGGGAAAGGAGAAATGAAGGGATGTTGATTTTCAGCATTATAGCAGAACATTGTGTTTGCTCTCTCTACACCCAGAGAGGACTGCACCATGTAACAGGCAGCATCTCCCTTAATAAATAGGGTTTAGAATGGAGAGAATTTGAATAGAATCATAGGATCATAGAACGGTCTGGGTTGGAAGGGACCTTAAAGATCATCTAGTTCCAACTCCCACTAGATCAGGTTGCTCAATAGCTCATGCAGCCTGGCATTAAACACCTCCAGAGAGGGGGTGTCCACAACCTCTCTGGGCAACCTCTTCTAGTGTTTCACCACCCTCACCATAAAGAATTTCTTATATGTAGCCTGAATCAACCCTCTTCCAATTTACATCCATTATTCCTAGTCCTAATAGGAGAGAAGTATCTCAAAGAACACAGCTGGACTTCACAGCAGACAATGGGCACTCTGAGCAAATTCCCAGGGTGGTGCTAAACCAACACAAGAGAAATAAACATGGTGAAAAAAAATACTACTCTTTGTACACCCTGCAGTGAACAGGGTTTGGGCAACACGAGGAAACCTGCTGCTCTGAGGCCACCTGCACTGGTGCTGAGTGGGTGCAAAGTGTGGGCAGATGGTCAGCTGTGAGAGGAGTATGTGACACCCTCCAGCTTTGTGCAGATGTAAATGCTTCCACCAGGCGTGAAGCCTTTGTGATGGTGCCCAGAGCAGACAGTGGGAGTTTATGGTTCAATTGTGCTGTCCCTTCCACCTGCTTTACACTGGCTCAGCTCCAGGGACATACTCATGGGAGAGCAGAGGCAGGATCTGGGCTTCTCAGCTCTCATGAGTCATTCTGGTCTATCTGCTGGGCTCATGAAGAATGCAGCACACTTTTGGATAGAGAAAAGCTTACAGCACTGTCCTACAGGAGATACAAATGAGGGAGAGAATGAGAGATGTGGTGTAGACAGGCACAATGTTAGGAATGCAAGAGAAAAACAGAAGACTTTAGGCCATGAGATTGCCATACATGTCCTAACATCTGAAGGGAGAGTGCAGAGAGGTGGGAATCAGTCTCTTCATCCATGTAACAGGTGATGGGACAAGAGGAAGCAGCCTCAAGATGCACCAGGGGAGGGTCAGACTGGGTATTAGGAAACATTTTGACACTGAAAGGGATATCAAGCATTAGAACAGGCTGCCCAGAGAAGGGGCTGAGGCACCATCCGTGGAGTTATTTAAGAGATGAGCACACATAGGGTTTAGAGATACCGTGTAGTGATGCCACTTGTCAGAGCCATCCCTTCCAATGATCTGAACTTAGACTGATCTTGGACACAATGATCTGAAAGGTCCCTTCCAACCAAGTCTCCTGATACTCCTTTATATCAACTTTGCTTGCAATTCTCTGGGTAGAGGATTTCCTACTACAGTCATAGTTGGGGTTTGGTTTTTTTTTTCCCCCACTGGACTCGTAAGTTTATTCTGTGGACAACTTGACTTTGATCCAGTGTAAAACAGGAAGACAATGTTTTCTGCAGGGTGGCTGCTTCATATAGAAGCTGAAAGGTATGTGAATTCATGTAATCCAGTAAAATGAGATACATTCCCTTCATCCTAGAACCAGAACCTATGGTATGGGAGGAAAAACAGGGGCAGCCACATCATTGTGAACAGGAGCTAGACACGGAGAGTCTTGTGTCTACAAATAGAGGCAACCAACGCTATTTCTGTCACAAATCAGGAAATTAGTTTACTTGCAATTTGATTCTGATGGGTTTCCCACACACATCACACAGCTACTTCCTAGAACTCTGCAAACAGCTTTCTAGACATTGTGGTTTTCCAGCTCATTCTCACTTCATACACACAATTCTTTTTCTTCCGTGCTTTCTGATGTGGTATTTAGAAGCCTGGCTTTTTAGGAATTCTGTATAGAATCACAGAATGGTTTGGGTTGGAAGNCCTAGTCCTGCCATCACATATCCTATTAAAAAGTCCTGCCACTGCCTTTCTGTAGCCCCCTTCTGGTACTGAGAAGCTACTCTGAGGTTCCTCCCTAAGCCTTGTCTTCTCCAGGTTGAACAATCCCAACTGCTTCAGCCTGTCCTCATAAGGAAGTGCTCCAGCCCTCTGATCATCTTCATGGCCCTCCTCTGGACCTTAAAACAGTAAAAGAACCAAGAGAGCTTTTAAGGTTTTACTGACAAACAGGATTTTGAGAAGGTTTTATGAATTGCATTAAAAGGAGGAGGGCAAGGAGGAGCAATAGAGAAGGGAAGGGAATGACAAGGGGATTCGCACAGAGAGGAGGAAGAAGTGAAGCACCTATGGAGTGCTTGGCCTCACTGGGAACTGAATCAGTGACTGCAGGAGGCTCAAGAAGCAACCTTTTCCTTTCCCCTTTCCTCGGGGCCGGTGGCAGTGCTATCTGAGCCTCTGCCCTCCAGGCAGTTGGCTATTAATAACCGTGGGATGCCTGTGCGAGCAGCTTTCGGGAGTCAAATTCACTGCACTTTCGCATCAGCACTTTGTGCTGGGCAGAGCTCGCCTGAGCCCAGGCACCCTGGCTGAGCGGGGCGGTGGGACGAGCTCCCCCCAGCAGCACCCAGACACGGGCTGGGGAGGAATTAGCCCGCTGCTGAGCTCTGGGGTGGGCAGGAGAGCCGGTCTGAGCCTGGCACCGTGAGCCTGAGGTGAGTGGAGCGAGCAGCAAAATAGTTTAGAGCATGTGCTGGAGAGGGTAAAGACAGGTTTGCTTTGCAGAGAAGACTTGGATGTGTCTACTGTTAAGATTGAAGCAGAAAAAGGCAGAGGAATTGCACCAAGAAGTAGAGCTCGGGGGAGAAAAGGCTAACTGTGGCCTTGGCTTTATGGATGGGATAGTGGGGAGGACAGAGATTGAGGCTCCAGCAGTTTCCCATTGGTGAGGTGGCTGCAAGAGCAGTAGCACCACTGTAGCCCTGGATGCTGTCCATAGTGAAAGACTGCTGCTCCTTTGCTTATGCTAGACCAACTGCATGCAGCAGGTTTTCCACTTCCCAGTCTGGACTGGTAAAGGAGGACAGCAGGATGGGATGGACTTCCCCTCACTGCTCCTTGGGAATGGGTGTCCTAGAGGAGCACAGTTCTCCACCAGGGACAGCCCTCTCTGCCTCACCCCTATATTTGGCCCATACAGATGATTTCTCTCTGTTTTGCTGGTCTTAGGACCTATAAGATGGACCAGAATCTCTCACTCCCCCCCCACCTCCCTCCTGGCAGCATTGCCCCTTTCCTGTCAAGCAAGACCTGCTTCTTTTATATAGCCAAGCAGATGTCCGGCTGCTCGAGGAGAATGTGGAGCGCGTGCTTTAGGGCTGCACCTGCTCATGCTTGCTTTGGGAATACACCAGGATGGGTTCTTTTATGATGTGAACAACATAGGCAGCATCTCAGTGAAAAGCTAGGTTGGAAATCTGAAAGAAAAAACTAACCCAAGTGGGTATCTGCCAACGTGACTGGAGCTGGCTTGCCATGGATGGGCTTCTTTTAGCAGTTATCATCACTTCTTCACCTGAAAATCATGCTGCAAAGGAGCAATAGCGGAATGAAATGGCAAAATACATCAAAGATTAAAAAATCTTGATTACAAGAAGGGCAGTTCTACAGACTCCTAGAGCCAGTTGTTTCCTCACTAGTTTTAAAATACAATTCCTAGTTAAAGCCTTCAGTTCTGAAGTTTTAAGCAACTAAAGTGCAAAGAAGTGCAAGGACAGAGAAGGTCTGTCCACCCAGTAGTTATAACTGGAGCCAATGGGTCTTTGCCCATTTTTCTTTGAATTATATTAGGTGAGGCTCTGTCCCCCCATATGTTGTTGTTTGGGCACGGAAAGTCTTGAAGTGAAGGCATGACATTTGCCCTACTCACATTATGTAACAGACAAGAAGGACTCTGAGAAGCCACCTGAAGTGAAGCTGCTGAGAATTCTGTGAATTTTCTAACTCTTAAGATCTCTCATCCTATCTGGGGACAGAGATGGGGAACACCACACTGGAAGAAATCTCCTTCTTTCCCTTCCAAAATGATAAGATCAATACATAAGCTACAGATGGAAGAGACTTCAAACAAATTGGATGAACAACTTTTTCCTTTAACAACTTTGCTCAATCCTTCTTCTTCCAGCCCTCTGTAAGGAAACAGCAGCAGTCACAAAAGAAAGAATTACTTTTTTTTTTGTTTGTTTTCTCTTTTTCCCCCAGAACTTGTGATCTAGTGGTTTTCTGAATACCTCTTTTGTTTCTAATAGGACTATATGAATATCCAAACCAAACCTACACATTACTCAAGATCCTCACAAATAGCTCATGAGCAGACCCAAATATTTATATAAAAACAAATATTGCCATGTAATAACTGCATGGTATTATAATATGGTGCAAAAGAGCAAATTTTTGAAGTGATCTTCTGTTACTCCAGCACAAGATGATAGGAGGGTACCACCTTGGTGCATGTTGCAATTAAAATGCCTGTTTTGGATGCCAATGCTGTATGCCACCTCAGCAATGGTGCTGCTGCCATATTTTAAGCCATAATGCTAATTTTCTAGAGAACAACACAAAGCCTGGCTGATAAGATGTATGGAATGATACCATTCACTACCTTCTTCATGTGGAAGGGATAGAAAAGAAACTGTGTGTGAAACGAAGGCTGTGCATCTCTTATCTGTAGATGGCAACTGAAAAAGAGGCAAGAAATACCTTTCCAGTGTTTCATTCTCCATTTCCTTGTGTGTTTAGAGCAAAGCAGAGAACTCTTTGTGGGAATGCCCCTTGCAGGGACTCCTGCTCCTCTTAAAAGGAAAAAGCCCACTAAACCCATTGGGAAGCTGACACACGAAGGTAAGAAATGCCAAACTGCACACGTGAGAACTGCTTGGATTTCAGCCCCAATTTCAGCCTTTAAAATTTCATGTCCTGTCTGACTCAATTCCCAGAGCAAGAAATCCAGTGTACACAGCACTGGGCAGAGCCATAAATGTTCCTAAAGCTCAGCCTTCAACCACACCATATTTTCTAAGTTACTGTTCAAAAGCATTGCACACACATTCAGGTCAAATGTTGAGCTGGACAAGACTTTGTCAACCCATATTCTCCTGCAGCATTAACCTGGATTAATTCACCAGTGAGAATGGAAAGAGAATGTGATCTTTTAAGGCTATCAATATTGCAGTGCATAGTTTTATTCTGTGTTCCTCTCTCTCTTGTAACCTTTGTCTTCATTTTTCCTCTGTGTGAGAGAACTCCTTTGATTCCAGCACTTTGAAAAAGTCAAAGTCTCTTTGAAGGGGTACAGAAGGAAGAATATAACGTGAGACACATCTCTCTACAAATCACCTGAGTATTGGGTGGGGTGACTTTAAATCAACTGTGATATTCTTAATCTTCTCTTTGCCTTTGACAGCATGGGGAAGGCTTTTAGAGATTTTGAAAAGCAATAATTCAGTGTTTTCTCTTTCTTCAGCCCCCCTAAAGGGCTGTAGAAAATTTTTTGCTAATTTATAGGTATATATTTTTTTGTTTGTCCCTAATCCTTTATTCAAATAAACTAGTAATAATACAATTTTCAGTTAAAGGGTATTTTCTCCTGTGCTATGAAATGGCACTATATAAAATTGGCTACAAAAGGTAATAATTTCTTCTGAGAATATCTAATAAAACAAATGTATACATTAATTTTATACCTGTTTAAGGATGGAGATTCACACCCTGTTGTAAATGAGATGTAGGATTGGAGAAGTGTCTTAACCTTGCTTAGTATAGAAAAAGGGAAGCTTAGGATAAACTGCTTGTTGATGAATTAGAAGTATTAACTGCATTTCTGCAGGATTTTTACAGTGAAAATGTCTGAATCCATTCTTTTGATGGTTAACTGGTGTATGAAATTAAATAGGAAAGGACTTTTCAAGTAGCTTGAGCATTAAGACTTGAAGAGAAGTGGTTTTCCCTTTAAAAATTCTTCCTAAAGCAAACAAACATAGAATACATGGTAACACTGAAACTTGTCATGGTTTCAGGGTAATGTTTACAGGAAAGCACAGTAGAATTGCCTTTATTTATCACATCAGCCCAATTCTAAGAGCTGAACTGCTCTTAGATCTAAGTCTAGAGGAGAGGAAGTAAAGTTATTTCCTAAAAGTTTAATTTATATGATAATTCTGCTGCTTTGAATTGCTGGGAAGCAAGTGGACAAGGGGTTTGAATCAAAGCACTTCCTAAAGGGTCACATTTTGTATGTTTTGTAGACATGCCTCAAGAGGTGTCCAAGTTGAACCTGGGGAAGAAGATCAGCATCCCCAGAGATGTCATGCTGGAAGAGCTTTCTCTACTCACCAACAAAGGATCCAAGATGTTCAAGTTACGTCAGCTGAGGGTGGAGAAGTTTATTTATGAGAATAACCCTGATGCCTTCACCGACAATTCTGTAGTAAGTCAGAGATTAAAACTAAAGAGATGCTCCTGACACTCTGGATAAACAGGAATAGAGTTTGCCCAAGTTCCCCGTTGTTTGCATGTGCACGGGATGGGGTAAAGGTGATGGAAGTCTAAATGAAGTGCAGGAAAAAGCCAAATTTCTATAAACACTCAGGTTTTATTTCCTTCCAGCACCAGCATTAGTTTTCTTTGGCAAATACTTGATATCACACATGCTGAAGCTTGAGAAAATTCAGAACTGAGTGATAAGGGAGGATATTTTGCATGTTTGCAGGTGTCTAGAGCTGTGCAGGGCAGGACTTATTGTTTTTGTACCTGTTCCATTTCTTCTTTGTGAGGTGGAAATGATCCATCCAGGCGTGATTTCAGCTCTAGTAGGTGAAGTTCTATTTTTAGCCCAGGATACACTTTTAAGCTCCAGTGTGGGGAAAGTCCTTTGCACATTCTGCAATAATTTAAAATCCAAACAGAAACCTCTACCCTGACACTGCAATATCATCAGTTTATTTGCTAGAAGCTATACTTGTTTTCTTCTATTTTCCTACCAGATATAGTGTATAAACTCTTTTTTTTTTTTGCTTTCACTTTTACCACGAGTTAGTTCTGTTATTCAGCCTTTGAACTTCTCTTTAGTTAGCTGCTTCTCTAAAGTCTTCTGAAGATACTTAAACTTTCCTAAATGAGACCATCCTTTCACATCACTGTCAGCAGTTTAATAAAACAGACAGAAGAAGTTTCAGGTTCCTGTGCATTTTGATGTAACATCTTGTCTTCTGATGTCCTTTAAAGTTCATTTGGTGAATTTTATGGCACCAATTTTCCAGTTCAAGGAAAAGAATGAAAGTCAGGCTGAAGAAAATGTTCCACCAAACAAAAGCATGCTATTTTTTTAGCCCACTGCTGTTCTCAATAAGTAAAACTTTGTATCTTGCTTCTCAAAATGACAATTTAGGAAGCAGGATGTGGAAAAATGCCCGGAAAAAAAAAGTGTCATCAAAATTACAACAGCAGGTCAGCTCACAGATCAGGGATGACAGAACAGAGACACAGCAAGTGTATCTGGTGTTGGTAGACTTCAGGCAGCTTCTTCATCTCTTTTTGCTTTAGGTAGTTCATCTGTACAGTGAGCTATCTCCTAGAAAGGATTTGAGAATGAATGGTGTGCTGAACTCTTGGACTCTTGGATGAAAATCTTAGAGAAAGCTGTTGTTAAAAATACTAATCTCAAAGCTTCTAAGACATAAGAGGGGCAAGTTTGTAAGTCAAAATCTGCTGCAGTGAGGAGAGAGTTTTGACAAAGTGACTCAAAACTGGCCATGCACAGAATCTCACCAAGACTTGCAATATAAAGCCTTCATTTTTGCTAGCTGCTTTTCCTACATTGTTTATTCATCCCACTTTCACTTCATCCCCTTTCTTTAGTGAATCACACACTCTATGCTGTAAGCAAACCCATGATTCCAAGCTCTCTGAGCTATGTGCTGTGGGAAGATCTATTTGTGGGTTAGATGACCCCCTGACAAACCCAAGGTTTTCTTTATGGCTTTTGTTATATGAGGACAATGGTGTGATCTCCAACCAGCAGCTGGTACTCTGCTTTAAAATCCCCCATGATTCTCTTTCAGTGCTATCTTTTCTCCACATTCATGGTACAAATAATAAATCTCCATTGGTCAGTGGAGGAAGACCAGGAGCAGCTGAGCTGGATCACAAAGATAATCATTATTTGCTGGCTGCCCTGAGCAAACTGTGCAAAGATAGTGCCAAGCTGCATCCACTGCCTCTGTGGATAAATATTCCCATCACCACAGCCAGCACCAGTTAGCACCTTTGCTGGCTGTCACAGCAATGAGAATTAAAAATGAGCAATCACAGCTACTGAGCCATCCTCTTGGAGAATTGGTTGCTCTTGGGCAGGTAAAGAAAACAGATCCATGACCTCACTGTTACCTTCCAAATCATCAGGGCAATGTGTTACTTTAGCATCAAATAACTTTCATCAAAAAGCCCTTTAGATTGCAATATTTGTTAGCATTCTGTTCCTTTCCTTTCTTGCTCCTGGCTCCACTCAAAGACAGAATTAAAAAGGCTTAACCAAATGGGAACTGGGAGAGGCAGATAATGGCAGAGTGAAGAATTCCTACTACTACTTCCAGTTACTTCCTCCTCCTAGTTAATTTTAATTTCCTTTGCTCCCCATCCCAAATGTACACATCCATATGCCCTGAAGCCCATGGTGGTGTGATTTCTGCTCTTATATTACAGATTTCTTAACTGTTCTACAATATTCTCAGGATACACTCAGCAAAGCAGGGCAAGAAAGGTCTGGGATGGAGTACAGGTTGTTTCTTCCACCCCAAAAAAGTTTATCAGCAAGGTTATATAATAAAAAAAGGCATAAAGAGAAAGGTTATTAAAAATAAATCCAAACCATATAAGGGGTCCCAGAATAGCCTGTGCTGTAGCCATAAACCTTCCACACAAGGGAGAGAATCTCAGCAGCTAGATGTCACTGATCCACCCCTTCCTTCTTCTCCTCCTCCTTTTTCTCCAGCCAATAAACCACACTGGACAACTAGATCACTCTCCTTACAGAGAGTTTTTCTCCTTAGTGAAGAAGACTTATGTGTGACAGCTCCACGGAAGAGTGAGAAGCTGCCACTCTACCCATGGGTAGATTAACAAACCACCCAAAATCATCGACACCATCTCAGTCTTATCTCCAAGTCTCCTAAATTCCACTTCACTGTTCAGCAATTAAGGGACAGGCAATTCAAAGACCTTTTCTCCAGTTTATACTGCTAAATTTGTTTGGTTTCAAACACATCAACATCATGATGATCTTTAAGGTCCCTTCCAACCCAGACTATTCTACGATTCTATGTGAAATTACATTTCTTAGCCTTACAGCCCCTGTTATTATTGCCCAAACCCCTTTCAACGTCCCACCTCCATTTCAGGAGCTGCTGTGTGAAACCTTCTTGCTGTCATCAAGAGAAAACTGAAAACAAAACCATAGTTATGCTTTTTGGGTGTTGCTGTTACACTCTTTTTCTTCCAGTGAGGGTCCTTAAAAATGGTCTTTTGCTAGTCAAAACCTGTAGCCTTATCTGAGACTAGATATACAAAGACTTGAGTAATGTATTTTATTTTTTTTTCCATTTTTTCTGTTTTATCTATGAAACCTTCAAACCATTAAGCAAGAGGGAAAAACTACTATCTGAGTAGACAATTATCAGCAGTAGCACATCTAAAAAAAACCAGACCCACAAAGAAAAACCCCATTTTCTCAGACTCACCCATAAGCTAGGTGCAGCTTCCCCATCTTGGCAATGCTTGTATGAAAACCAGCTGAACGTGTGTTGGCAAGTGATTTCTGCTGGACTTGGGGTCAAGAGATCTCTTCAGTTAAGATGTGACACCAACTGTGAAACAGAACATAAGACATAAAAAAGGGTTAAGAATGGGATTACTGTTCTTCTAGATAACAGCAGGAGCTACCCTATATTCCTTCTGCTGCTGAACAAGAACTCACAGGAAAAAGCAGAAGTGGCAGGAAGAAAATGGAAGTCTTTCTAGGAAGTCTGCTCTGCAGGGAATATTAAACCTCTTGAATAAATGTTACAGGATTAGCTGCAAGCTGAGATATGAGAGAGTCTCAGGTTATGACCTGAGGAGTGGGAAGGCTGAGATGTAACTTTTCTGATAAAATGGGCCTTGCTGTGTTGGAGCTGGACTGGTGCAGAAGACCTAGAGCTCCAAACTATACCCAAAGCTGTGAAAGAGCAATAATAAAGGCTGATGCCTTCTTACTAAAGAAGTTACTGGTGTGGAAACAACAAAATAACACTGAGAAAGGGCCTTATATCTTCAACAACAGTTTGTAAGAAAACTATGAACAGAAATTCTGAAACTTAATTTCTTTCATCCACAGAGAAAATGAGGCAAGGATGATAAAAAAATAGACAAGGAATAAATTATTTTGGGTAGTATTAGATAAAAACTCCCATCATTTAGATGAGTAAATTCAGGTACAGAAGCAAAATATACTTTGCCTAAGATTAAAGAGCAAAACAGAAGTAGACCTGGAAATAGAAATTGGGAGTTAAACTTACCATGCCTTTTGGGGGATCATGTTAAAAAAAATATAGCTTAAGATCTTTTAATAGCTGAAGTTACATCCTTTTTATTTTAAAGTGAATCGTAGGTTTAAGGCTATGCAAGTCCAAACCAGGGACTGAGGCATGCACTTAGATAAAAACAGCAGGCAATCTCTCAGCCTCTCCAAGTGTCTCCCATGCCACCATTAAGGAGCATTTGTGTGGCTGCCACTGAGAGGACACAGTCCCAGTAACTTCAGAAGTGTCAGTAACCACATAGGCATCAAACCTTTGGGAAGCTCTTTATCAGTGAGGTGGAAATAGAAACACATTTGGTGGCCTCAATCATTCTCTTCAGGGCACAGCAAAGAAGCTGACAAGGAGCACACAGTGTTTCCTTTGGGGACTGCCTGCGGTGACATCAGGGCCCTGAGATACTTGGAGATCTCAGCTCCATTAGTTGGATCATTTTTCATTATCTATTTTTCATAAGACATATACAGTAGCTCTAGAGAGTTCAGAATTCATCCATGTACTGCAGTCTACCTGCAGGATCAGGCTCTTGCTAGCACTAAGGACCTCAAAGACATGAACTCAGTTTGTTTAGCAAACCCAGGGGACTTGCCACAGCTGTTCTCTTGTTAGGGTAGATTTAGGGACTCCCAGGGACTGGCAACATCCACTACCTCCAGCAATGCATTGACAGAGCAGACCCTGCCCCACAGGGACTAAGTGGTCTGCTCACAGAGCCAAGAGGAGGTCAGCAGCCTTCTCAGCTGACACTCCTGGGCTTCTCTCCTGGGACTTCCACCAACAGGGTCAATCACCTCTTAGATATTGGTTTTGTGATGTGAATATGCCCATATGTAAAAGCTCCACATGCTGCCAGCAATGGCCCAAGACACTCCTCTTGAGTGTAAGCCATATTTCACTCTGAACATCCCAACCAGAGACAAAGTTGCATCTACTTAGCTTTGACCACATTGATAGTCCTTCTTAAGGCTACTCTTACTCAGCTCCACACTCTTGGAACACATATATTTGAATACACCATGTGTCAAGACTTCTAAAAGCTGAATTTGCCTTATTCTTCCTTTTAATTTGAGCTGGTGGCCAAAACTAAACTACATTTTTATTCTCCCAGGTGAGCAGACTAGGGGGTTTAATGGAAAATGGGGATGTCTGCTCAACAGAGGATGTTTCTCAGCAGGTTCATGAAGAATCATGAACGTGTCTGAGATCAACTAATTTAATTTGCAGCTAAATATGATCTAGATGTGACTCTCCTGAGGCAGCCCCTGTGTTTCAGAGAAATTCCATCACTGCTTAGTGATAATACCGCAATTTAAAATAACACCAGGTGACAATGATGCCCCCCTTCCTGGCCACTTCAAATACTGCTGTGCCCAAAATCCAATCGTCCCTTTTCACTGTAGCTCTTGTTATGCTGATGTTTTGTGACCTTTTTCCTTTTGCAGGAGAATGCATGTAAGCAATCAGAGGAAAGGAGCAACAAGCATTTAATTCTCAGGAAGGGCTCACAGCATGGGTGAAACTTGAAGGAAAACAGATGCAAATCCTGTTTTGAAACTACCGAGCAAATCAGCAGAAGAATTAACCTTGCATATATATTCATGTTTTGAGAATAACCTCAATCTGACCCCTAGCCCTCAAAATACCCTTTTTTTTCTAAATTATTTTTCCCAGTTTGCCTTTTTACAGCGACGTGGCTCCCACGCGTAATTGAACAGATTGCCCTGCTAGCTCCTGTGCACGGCTTAATGCTCGCAATCCTCTCCCCGCTTCCTGACATTCAGGGGAACATTATCTCCTCTGTTCCTAAATAGGGAATTCCCTACAGCTAGGAGAAGGACAGACAGTCCCTAAAGGCCCTGGGGGCACCAGCTCTGCCACTCCAGCCCTGGGCTGGCTGCCTGCCTGGGTTGCAGCCTGGTGACCTGCTGTGAAACCCTGGACACTGTTGCTAGAGACACAGGGAGCAGAGGGTTAGATAATTCTGCCTTCAGCCTTGTGGGGTTTTCACTTCTCAGCTATTTTTAGCTGACCGAACAGCTGGCCTTGGAAGCCTGTTTACAGCCTGGAAAGCTTCTTTTTTGCTAAACTGTTCTAGGTGTAAGAGCCCTGAGAAAAACCTTAACCCTTTAAGAGCCAGACGTGAGGTTGGCACTCTTGTCTCCTATTGGCTTGTAGGGATTTATAAAAACAGAATTGCAGCATGAGAAACCACAGATTCATCCCCATCAGCTGTATTTGTTACATCTTCCTGCATCCATACCAAATCCCCTCATCTCCATAGGAAAGACTATGCATGATTTCTAAACCAGGTGACTTGTATTAAACAGCTGTCTTGGTTTTAATACACAAGAGAGACTTAAAAAATATATTTTATACATACTTTTTGATATGTTGAGCTTTTATCTCACTTATGACCAAGGCACAAAACATTTTTCCAAACATATTCTATCATTTTCTATTCCACACAAGAATTTATTAAAACCACTGTGTGCAAAGACAGGACCTTGTGCTGGAACCTCAGGACCTAGAGATGCTGCAAGGGGTGTTTGCTCTTTCACTGGGTACTGCAGGGATTCCTGCCTAGACTGGAAAGAATGAATGGCCTGGAAAATAAAGACCAACTTGATTTTACTGATGGATACAGTTTTCTTTCCTGCCTTGGTTCATTAATGAATTTATTACTACAAAGAAAATTCTTTGTCATTCTCCTCCTGTGGTCTCCAGGAGGTCTTCTACATTTTCCCAGGTTGTCATCTCTTTGTTCTTACTCAATGTGTAAATGCCCTTCAAATACACAGAAAAGAGAAATGCAAGCAGTCATAGTTCAGGTTTTTGTGTTGTTCTGGTGCCCTCTAACTTAGCTCCCACATATTTTGCTGGGCTATCTTAACCTTGATGTGAAACTTTCTTATTTCTTGACCAACTTGCTTTCCCACAGGTTAGCCAATATATCTCTGTCTGTGTCTTTATTTGCTCTGGCAAAAGCTGGTTTCTTTTCCCTTTCTTCTGTATTTCATACTAATCACTGTTGGGGACATCACATGGATCCCTCTCTTCTCACTCTGGTCATACAAAAAGACTATGAAATGTTTGTTAAAAGGTGTGCTTCCTATTCTGCCATTCTACAACTGCTCCTAGACTGAATATAGAGAATAACTCACACAAAGTTCTGCTACTGGTTTCATAACTGAGACACAAAACTGGTCTAATTACCAGGGACTCAGGAACTCAGCCTCAAGAGATTCAATCCTGCAAATGTGAGAGCAGCATGTTCTGTAACAGGGACTCAGGAATTCATCCCCAGAGATGCAATCCTGCAAATGTTGAGTGCAGCACATTCTGTAATGTGGACTCCTACTCTCTTTTCTTCTATCCCAGGATCACTTTCAGAAGTTCATCCCCCCAGGAGGGCATTATGGGGACGCTGATGGCTATGCCCAGGGGAGGATGGTGGGAGGTGTGACAGCTGGGCAACACGGCTCTGGCAAGTATCCTGGTGCCCCTCCCAGGCCTGGCAGCAAAGGAGGATCTGGAGGCAACGAAGGGGAGCACGAGGGGGGATCTGCTGGAAGTGGTGGAGGAGGTGATGGCAATGACAAAGGCAAGTACCTCTCTGAAAGAACAAGAAATACCTAAAGCTAATTAGAGCTCGAACCAACCTCTCTCAAAGAGATTCATTTGACTAAAATCTGAATTCTTCCAAACTTAAGTTCCACTACCAAGTCTATAAAAGTTGAACTAAAAATTCCTGGATGGATGTCTCTTAGCCTGTGGTACACCTGATTCTGTACGAAGGACAGAAGTGGTGTATGACAGTCTTTTTAAGGAGAAATCTAACCAGACTTAGTAAATCAAGCAGGAGTGTCAGTTTTAGTAGAAGGACATGGAAAGGCAATGGATTTAGAGCAAGTGTCATCTAATCAGAGTTTTACCTTCCTCTGTTTACAGATGGAAAGTCAGGAGGGAAAAAAGTCACTCTATTTAAAACTTATATCACCCCCTGGGAACGAGCAATGGGTATCAGCCCCGAGGACAAAAGTCAGTTCACGGTTGATTTACTGTCATACAGCCCCAAAGGTGATTCCCCCCATTACAAGTCTTTTAACCGGTAAGTCTTCTTGGATATTCAATTCAGTTTATTTAGCGTGAGAAAAACCAACACCCTTGGCATGCATCGTATTGCTTAGCTGAGACGCCTGTGGATGAAAAGTTTGGAGGCCTACAAGGAGAAAATACATTAAGAGCTAGAGATTTTAGTTCAGCTTATGGACAGAAAACCTATGCAGCAGCATGAAGGAACTGTAATCCTATTTCCCTTTCTTGCCCCAGTTGACCAGGGAGATTTAGCTTGCCACTGTTCATTACTGCATCCATTTAAAGTCCAAGAAAAACACTTAGAAACCATATACTTCAGATAAGAATCTGATTCATCCTGCTGCTTCTGGTAAGAATTGCAAGTTCTGCAAATATTTCCAGGGTGGAAACAGTTTTCTGCTAACCTCTCTATATAATTTCGCCACTCAATTCCATAACCTCAGAACCAGGAAAAACTCAAATCCCACTAATTTCTGCAAAGACAGCTTCTGCCTCCTGGGTACCAATAATTGTGAAAGGGGTCTGGTTTGATGGAGATTGATACAACAGGATGAGCAAAGTGCACAAGGGAAAAGAGGAGGGTTTTTTGGGTTTAAATCTGTTTTACTACTCAGGCAATGGATATGTGTATGTTCTAAGGAAGGATTTCTTGTCAATGGCAGAAAATTTACAATCTTGATAACCTGGATTATTTATTTTCTAAATCCTGTTGTTTACCTGTGCTCTGTTTGCTCACTCTGCCAGGACTGCTATGCCTTATGGGGGTTATGAGAAAGCAGCCAAACGGATGACCTTCAAAGTGCCCCAGTTTGATCTTTGCCCGTTGCTTCCTGAATCTCTCATGATATACAATCAAAATTTCAGCAACAGACCCTCCTTCAACAGAACCCCAATACCTTGGATGGCTTCAGGAGACTCCTCTGAGTACCACGCTGAAGTCAACGTGCCAAGGAGTGGTGAAACAGAAGAGCTGTAAATCCCCACAGCCAAGGCCTTCCTCTTTTCTCAGCCCTTCCTATTTGCAAGCTGATAGTAAGGAGCTGAAAAGTGCAACTCTAGTTCTGTCAGCCCTTCCTTTCTTTTGCCCTTAGCCCAAACAAGCTCCTAGCAGGTTCTAAACCTTCACTGTGGTGTTAACCCATATCAAAAACAGTTTCAGGGAAAAGGAGCTTTTTTATTCACCAGGGCACAAAAGGGCAAAATTAGGAAGTGGGGTTTTTTTCTGTTTAGCAATGCTAAATGCTGCCTGTCTGCTCCATAATAAATCTGTTTTGTCATACATTAACAACTAATAAAACACCAAAAAGGAAAAAAAAAAAGCTGCCTTTGTGTTTTCTCTTTGAAAAAAAATGCTGCTGAACTTCATTTGGAAATTAGAAATAACAGTAATTTAAATCTCAAATTAACAATCATTAAATCTCAAATTAGCTGCTAGGCATGAGAAGAAAGATCAGGGACTGATAGAGATGGTCATAATACAGGCACACATTGAGGTAAATTGGATAAATACTTCAAAACTGAGGGTGAAGAATGATGGCTTGAAGAGAAAAAGATACAGGCAATCATAACAGCATCAGAGATAAAACAGCAAGTCAGCCTGTCAGTGTAACAGACAGATGAAAGCATTTCACTGTCACCCAAGATTCCCCAATTCTCCAGAGTATAAAATAGGTGATGGCTCAAGCAGTTTGTTGGGTTTTTTTAATCCACACAGAAAGATGGAGAAGCCAATAGGTCAGGAAGGAACAGAGGCACACCCAAGTGAGATACCATCCCCATAGTTACAAAGCAAGAAAGAAAAGACTTTAATTCCAACAGAAATAATTTGACACTTGCTGCTGTGCATTGCTCAAATACATCAAAGTCTATTCTGTTTCTTCTAACAGTTTCATTGGTGCCACAGAGATAGGAAGGAAGGCAATCACTGTGGAAAACCAATAAGAATTTATCTTTACTTTCCTACAGAAAATAGTTGAAAAGGAGCAGAAACAAGACAGTTTGCTGCCTGAATGTCAGAGCCTATTTTCACATGTCTCAGGAGACAAGACACAAGGCAATGGGTGCACAGAAGGTTCCATAGAAATATAAGAAAAAGCTTTGTCAGGGTGAGGGTGACAGAACAGTGGCACAGGCTGCCCAGAGAGGGTGTGGGGTCTCCTTCTCTAGAGACATTCAAAACCTGCATGGACACCTTCCTCTGTGACCTGATCTGGGTGTTCCTGCTCTGGCAGGGGAATTGGACTAGATGATCTCTCCAGGTCCCTTCCAATCCCTGACATTCTGTAAAGACAGTAGGTCAAAATGTCTAGGAATTCCAATTTAATCTCAATAACCATTTGAGCTCTATCAGAGCACTGGGAGGAAAAATAGAAGAACAAGAATAAATAAAATAAGTCTTTAAACATGCAGAGAAAGTTAAAAAATACTGTGCAGAAATAGCAGAGTGCTCTCTGCTGGTGTAGCTTCAAAGTCCCCATGTACCAGGAGGACAGCAGCATCCAGCAAGTAGGTCAAGGGACTGGGAATACACCCAAAGTTCTCACTGGTTCATGATGTACTTGCTGGGCAAGAGTTTTTGTCCATCCATTTCATTATCCCAAACCCCTAAGTGGGGATAAAAAGTTGCAATGTGCTTGGAATTAGTATTGTATCACGCCAAATTATTAATCATATTTCTATAATCCATACTTGCCAGCTAAGAGGATCCTTTAGTTTTGGCAAATCTGCTTAATGAGGCATATAGCTCTTCTTTTGCCAGTACACTTTCCATCTCAAATCCTGTCAAGCAGGATTTATGCATTTTTCTTTCTAGTATAAAATGGGGAATCCAACACTACATTTAAAAATACAATTCCCACTCTAGCCTTGCTGTTTACATAGTTGAAAATACATGCTAGCTTAATCATTATTCAAAGGAACATCAGAAGGGAGTAAAAAAAAAAAAATCAGTAATCCAAATCCTGCCTCAAAAATAATTAATTTTAATAAAGCTTCCAGCTACCGTAATCAGGGCAGAAGTTTGTCCAAAATGTTCAAATATTTAAGAGGAAGTAAGTAACTGCTCCTGCTCTTTGTTTTCCTTGGGCTATGATGTAGACTCCAGGGAACTGCCTATGTCAGAGAATTATTTATATTGGGAATAAGAGGATTTTATAAGATTTAATTATAGTGAATTCCCCCCATGTACTGGGAGCTACAGAATGGGAACTCAGTCATCTGCTTTTAAGCATGATCATCATAGTTAGAGATAAAAAAGAACTAACAAATTATTAAGCCCATCCTTTGTAAAGGCAGGCTGGAGTTCCCTCAGAGAGGATGTACTGAATATTAAGCTTGTACTCCATGAAAGAGCTGCCAAAAATCCATTTAATAGAGAGGGGCTGGCCCATGAAAAACAGATTAGATAGAATTTTGTGACATTGCAGTCTTTCACTTAGAAGAAAAAGTTCTTTTTTTTACTTATGTACAGTGTTATCTTTGGGAATATTATTTTACAGTTTCCAAGCTCTGAAATGCTTCCTTCACATAAGGCAACTTGTATAATAAAGAAAACATGGAAAATAATAGCACCTGCATTTTAATGGAAAATAAAGGTGTTTAACAAGTCTCAGCAATATGGACTGGCACGTTTTAAAACCTTGCCTGAAGTTATAGCTGATGGCACAAATACTTAGAAGGCAGTGGCACAGTTGGCGTCCTTCTCTGTATCACAGAAAATCTTCCACTTGACTGCAGTGTTTTCCCTAATCAAAGGCTTTGCATCTCATAATTATCTCTCTCATACAAGCAGCTTGTCATTAGTGATGATGACAATGATGTAATTCTTACAACTAACATCTGGGATTTGCATTTGATGTTGCTATTGACAGAGCATTTAAAGGATGTGTCTTTGTCATTAAGTTCTGTGACTTCCAAAATAAAATCTTCAGCAGTTTCAGGCTGTCGGGAGAATATGAGCATTGTCTTGTTTGACTTTTTTTTTTTTTTAATTATACTGTGAACACATAAAATGTATTCACTTCTCTTATACAAGATGGCAGGCACCAGAAAGCCAAGAGCCTGAAAGTGATGGTTCTACTATGGAGTAAAGAGGCATTTTTGGGGCTCTCACTCCATGGGAAACACTGATTTGTGGTGCATTTGTTGAGCATTTACTGCACAGAGGTTGTTCTCCTGCCTGGTTTGTTTGCAGGTGCATGTTTCCTTCCACAGAAGGCTGCTATAGGTGCTATCATCTGGCAACAGACTTCCCCTGAGCACACACCAAGCTGCTCTGAGCACTTCTGTGGCAGCTGACAGGGTCTGCTGCTGCCCATCAGCAGCACAAATGCCAATTGCTCTTGAAAGAGCATTAGAAAGTTTGCTGGCTCACAGCATTGTAATGCATTTATATGCAATCTCATCTATGCCCAGATCCTCAAATTGCAGGTTACAAACTAGTTTAGACAAGCTGCCTGCTCTGTCTTGGAGATGTGCCTGACCAGGACCACAGATAATCAAGCACAATTTGCAGACTCAAGCAGAATGAAGATTGCTTGTGGAACCCTGCAACCTCTGCAAACTGCTGAGTCTGTGGGATTTGAGACTATTCATTCATGGCATCATATATCTACTAATATCATTAATTAGCAGTGCCTTTACACTATACCTCTTGCTCTCTATGAGTTTAACACACATTAAGTGCCACTTCCTCTCTGATGATCATCTGCTTGGCAGTGCAGCTTACACCATGCTTTAATGAGTGCAAGTATTTGCTCAGAGAGACTCTGCATTAATTAACACATGCAGTAAAAGGAAGAGAACTACATAAACTGCTTTGAAGCTATGCTCTTAAATGCAGCTTAATCTCCAGACAGCTTAATAAAACAGATTCTCAACTATAAACTCTTCCTTTGATTTTCAATTATACCTTCTTGGAAGCATTACTTGAATCAAAACTTTTAATGTACTCTTTATAACTTTTCCAAAGGAAACTTCCAAGGTTTTCTTTGTTTATCTGTTTTGGTCTTTTGTCTTAAAAAAGAAAAAACACACTGAACATTTTCTGCAAAGAGTTTTAACTTCAGACTTGTCTTTCATTTAATGAAAATTCCATCTTAGGTACTTTCGGAGAGAACCAACTCAAATTTATAAACATGGACTACTGCCCTTTAAAACATAAAAAGAAACTACAGGTTCTAATGAACATTTGCCTTTCATAAACTCATGGGTGATAAATAAATGCAAGAACAAGGCACAATTAATTTATGGTTGGAAGTTCTTCTAGGTCAAACCAAAATAATTATTCTTTTTTGTTCTTCTAACAAGGCTCAGTGGAAACAGTTACTTTGGGGAAATTAGGGCAGGGAATGTACAGCCATCTTACAAAGGTTGACAAAGGTCTCAACTCCTCCCAGGCTCAGCCACAAGCCCAGGGCAGCACCACAGTTTTACTCCAGGTCCCTACATTTGTAGCTAGGGATAAAAAAACACCAATAGCAGTGAAAAAGGCAGCCCACTAAGCTTTACTTCTAGTCCAAAACATCTCCCAACACAAAAGGGTAAATAAGGACTCTGCAGACTTCCTCTTCCCAACGAGGGAAGCTCCTGCCTTAAGCAACAATCTCGTTACACTTCATTCACTGCAGGGAAAACAAAGTAGCCCCTGGAAGGAGGAATAAACAAATAAGAAACTTTCTGCTGGCCAGCCTGAGGACAACCCACGAGCCTTAGTGCACAGGCAGGCCCTCCCCTGCTCACAGATGCTATACAAATTCAATTACACCAAGGAACACTTCAGTCAAACTCCACAGTGTCCGGCTCAGATGAGTAATTACTTCCATATTCTATTAGAAATAAACAGCCATACTTTAATGGGCCTGAAGCTAGTATGGATTCAGGGTTTCATTATATCTACTCTCTCTAAATGTTTCTCTTAATTATCTTTGGTCCCTAAGAGAGGCTTGAGGCCTTCCTCATTTGCTTTCTCTCCCTGTACAACTGGCTTGATTCTCAAAGCAAAAGAATGGGATGCCACAATAAATAAACAAGCATTCTTCCAAACAATTTTTT